>JAODUH010091753.1:0-25460 GCA_027564835.1 Typhlichthys subterraneus | reverse complement strand
CCATCTGCCCCATGAGCAGGGTGAACCAGCCGGTATCAGATAACATAGGGCGGCAGTGCACAGCACACACACACACAGCACAGTACACACACACACACACGCACACACACACAGCACAGCAGAGTACACGCACACGCACACACACACACGCACAACTTGGCTCCATGTAAGACGTGTGTTTATACGTTAGCCTCTCAAAGGCTATACTCCAATGTCTCTAATCTAGAACTAAGTAAGGTGCACACACCTAACTGGTATCATTCACCAGCCACAAGACCTTGCATTATCCCCGGCCACGGCCTCACCATTATGTTGGTGACCAAAGCAAGACCAATGTCTTAACACTGTAGATTACATTTTCTGTATGCTGGTACATTTAATCCTGTAATGTTGGACAAGTCTGGATCTTTTTGCTCAATAATTGTTCCAATTATAGTCCAATTAGAGAGGGTATGTTGAAGTGGCAACGCTTATGGCTCCAATATGTGACTAAATGAGCAACGAAACAAGGAACCCCCCCTCCCCCACTCCATCCCCCCAACCTCCACTCACCAGTGAAGCAGATCTGGTTTAGCGCTAACAAGCAGTCACACCTCTCTCTCATTAGCATCGCTATGGAGCCACCTTCGGTTGGAGGGTGACAGGAGAACGCAGGCAGCTCTGTATTTATAGACAGAGGCTTCAGACGTCATCCCTGTGTTGAATTAAATCAAGAAACGACAGGCTAGCTGACCGGCTGCTGATGTTTAGCAGACATGAATGCTACCACCACAAGCTTCCTTTCCTGTGGGTTCAGAGGTTAACATAGTGAGTGCTGCCTGCCCATACTGTCCATTTCTGCTTGTTTACTTTCAAGGAACCAGCGCCCACCCACGAGCACTAGCTTTCAAGGTCTCGGAGCCCCTAATTTTAGGTTATGTCGGATTTTCTCTATAGTCAGTGTGATGGGAAAGGGCAAGAGGATGGGAAAACACATGGTAGCTTGAATGGCTGTGAACAGGCAAAGCAGGCGTGTGTCTGGTGGAAGCAACACTTACAAAAACAACGTTGTAAACAGCAACAGCAAATTAATATGTGTCAGGCTCTTATGTGATTCCAACAGCAAAGACTTTGACTAAAATCTGATAGATCAAATTACAAATGACCTTGTGTTCCCTGCCTCAATTCCACTGGTCAGCTGGACTCTCCTCAGTTCTAATGTGTAGGATTAGAAAGGAAGCCAGTGTCCTAAAACAGCTGGCTGTTACTAAATGTTACAAATGTACCCTGCTCTTTTATTTGGCCAAAGAATAGGCATGGGATATGATGGTGAATACAGCTATATGAAGGGTAATCGTGCTAGCGCTCATGTGTTGCCAGGGATACTTGAGAGATGTGATAATACTGTACGTCAAATAGTCCTAACAGATTAAACATCAAACTCACCATAATAAAAGATAGTCAAGCTTAAGACAGAAGAGAAATATCATCTCTTAAACTAAACCAGTTCTAAACATCGAGCAGTACTAAAATACCTATACAGACATAATAATAATAATAATAATAATAATAATTTACTTTTAAACACTTTTAAGGGGCTTACTGATAGCTAATGCCAAGAATGCGATTTGGTGATGGATATGGCTCCATCAACTTCAACACTAATAGTACAGTAACTCATATACGCTGCTACAAATTGGTGCCACACTTAGCCAATTAAAACCTTATGAGGAGAACCAAAGTTGTTATCTGCCATTTACTCTGCTCATAAACAACCACTATATGATGAAATGCAGAAGGGCAGAGGGCTTGCCTTTCGGGCACAGGCCACATATCTGGCCAAGGTTACATTGTGGTAACACACACACACACACACACACACGCACACACACAAACACACACACACACACTGTGACCATCTTCTTTTGGCCACTTCATGAAACGTGCCATGCCATTTTACTCCAATAACAGCAGCGTGGTCTCTGCACACAAACTGTTAGTGTCCTATTTGTCCACTCCAGATTATTCTAAGGGAAATATGGCTGCAGGCAGATGTTTAGACATAGGTCAGGGATGGGTTCTTTGTGATTGGACCTCCTCCAAACTTCAGAGAAGAAAATGCTTTTCCATAATCCCCTGTCTGTGCAGGATGTCAGACATCTGGCCTTATAGCGATACTTACTTATTGACCAGTGACCACTGTCATTGCAATTGATATTCCAGAGGAAAGCTCCTATACACTATCCTGACGAGTCATTTACTGTATATTGGCATGAAACCCCTTTTGCTGGAAGATAGGTTATGATTGTGGAGATTAGGAATAAAAAGTGTGGCAGTGCCATCTACTGCCCGAAAGAATACTGCAATGCAGCGCAGCAGGGAAATCACGTTACTGAAGACAGTGCAGCAAGGCACATGACTGTACGTGTCAATAATTCTCCCTGTTCTGAATTTATGAATATAGAAAATCAATCAACCAATGAACCAATCAATCAATCAATCAATCAAGTTACCACATATTTAAACAATTATTCAATTACATAAATTAACATTATATCCCTACTTTTTTCACGATACATCCTCATAAAGGCACGTCTGCTGACTGCAGTGTTCAAAGGTATATAATAGCCTTTATCCAGTTGTAACAGCAGGAATTGATCACTTTTGGAGTGTGTAAGTGGTCGGTAAGAATATCCCTCCGCGGCCCCGCTGCGAGACGCTCATAATCCCTGCAAGCGTCTGGAGGATTTTAATGACACAAGGAACCAGACAGAAAATTACTCGAAGTGTTAACTTTTTCACACATTTCTGCTGGCATTAATGATTTACCGTGGAGGTGAGCTTCACCCAACTGTGGCGGCAATTATGATTTATGGGGGACCCGACCCCTGCACTTTATTCTAATAACGATTTACACGTGCGAATTAGAAAACGTTTCATGGCACAGGGCGCTCGTTCACCTACTACGCAATATTTGAGTAAAGGAAATATCGCATTTATTTTTTATATGGCACGACCCCATAATTTACACAACTTTCCAAAATGCAAATTCTAGTAACCTACTCATTACATATATTATAAGTATCCTCCTATATTCGTAAGTAGTAGTCGCCTCGACTAGCCTACATTAAGTGGATATTATGATTAAATGATACCGCTGACATACCTGTGTGAGAATGTTGAACGTCTTGGTGATCCCGCTGTGGAGCGTGGCTGACTGGTTGCTTGCTGGAGTCGGTGCGACTTCCGACAGCGTGGACTTGATAGAGTTCGATTTGGACCGCGATCCAGACCGTTTTGTTGTCCCCATCCTCAACGTAGCGACCATAAGCAACAGGGCATACCATCTAGTCCCATTAACAACGAGCATCCTCGAAAAAAGTAGACGATATGCTTACAAACGCCAAAAGAACAGCAGATTCAATGTGTCTCGCAACAATTAAAATTGTCAGTGAGGCGTGCGCGCTGTCCATGCGCTAAAGCTTGTCCCTCAGTATAAGTGATAATGTTGACGTATCTCTGCAGGCTAAATCAAATAAAAAAACGCATATGTGCCATCGATAACACGCCACTTGTCTAAAATATCAATGGCCCAGTATTCTAGTGACACAATTATGAAGTATCCTAACTGTCTTTAGAAATGCTGATGGTCACAAGGTCAGAGTGGGACTTTTAAAGTGTTTTCCAGACAGTCTCTGGCAAAGAGTGAATGCTGCAGCATAGTATTTTATGATCTAGGATACGTTCTTTTTATAGGATTCTAATGGGTTTGCTTCCTCCGCCCCCATTCAAAGCTGACAAAGAATGAAACTGATCTGTGTGCGGCAGTGGTGCTCGTCTCAGTCCTGTCCCGACACCGGCTCCAGAAGCCCCTTTGGGAAAAACCTATAAAATTATACACTGTGTACTTTAACTGAGCGCTTGACCCTTTTTACTAGGGTTCTAGGCGCCTGGTGCAGAGGAAATAAAATAAAGCATGGTGCATTAAAGTGTGCCTTTAACATGGAACATGTCTAATTAGCCCATTGAACACATACTGTATAGTTTCTGTAATTTCATTAAAGCAGAAGGCCTATAGACTTACACACACACACAAAATACCCTACAGTAGTTACAAATAAAACATTTAAATGAGGCCATAGAAAAGTATTTGAACATATCTGGCTGGTCTAGTGCTCAATGGCATCGCCTTAAGGTGCCATTTAAATGGCGTTCCGTACCATCTGGGTGGACAAGCAAAGGGAAGTTTAGCCGGCATTCCAGAATAATTTAAATAAAAAAACAATCTGATAACCATTGTTTTCCTCTGTGGGAATGGCATCCCTCATAATGCAAGGAATGCCCATGGTGATAAAATTAGTGATATAAGTAATACAGAGGCTCCATTGTTAGATTCATATCGTCCCATCATACACCACATAAGTTATATTCCTGTTGGTTAGAAGATACATTGAGAACACTGATTTCACTGGAAGGTAGGCCATAGTAGTAGTAATAGTATTTCATTCTGGAACACGTGATATAACTCAATGAATGGCACATAGCGCTGAGTACTGAGCACAGACACCTGTCTAGCTCCCTACTGAACCTCTTGATTACTTCCTTTCTCCTTTCAACCAGATGCTTTTTGCTTTGGCTGTTTCTTATCTTCTCACAGCGTGGAAACTATGATGCACTGGTAGAAACCACAACACATGTAAATCAAGCACAATAGACCGGCGTAATAATAAGGGGCCAGGCACCCAATCCATTTTTCACACAATGTGTCTATGACTCTTCATACAAGCTGGGACCATCTATTCAGGGCTGGAAGCCTTGCCGGACAAGCATGAAACCAATATACCGGTAAGTCCTTCTGACCTCAAAAGCTATCCATCAAAGGCTCCAATTCAAAGTGTCAAGTTCTTTTGTTAGATACAATAGACAACCAACTAAACTGGGGAGTAAGAGGAAGTATTGGACTTGTCTTATGAAACTGTAGAGGCTTAGAGGTGATACTATTTTAGCCACCTTTGTCACCTGAGTGCACAGCGGTTTACCCTCAAACACTGTTGTAGTCCAGTCCATCAAAGAAAAAAAAATCATTTATTGTCAGGAAATAGTTACTACTGAACATAAAGGCTACATATCGAATTGCCTGCTGTTAGCATTTTGTAACGTACTGTAGAATTAACATTAACAGAAGTAACTGCCCTTGTGATGATTGTATTCATACTGTACGTTCTGTGGTCTGGTATGAAAGACTATTTGCAGTTTGGAGCCACCATGGAAAAACTCAAGACCATGGAGGATGTACAAAAAAAATAAATAGTCCAAAAATGTGATCTTAATAAAAGAATGGGAGGAAACAGGTTTAGAAGCTCTAAACGGTATGCTTTTCAGGAATATAATAATATATTGTCTGGGCCAATATTTCTGGTGTGATTGTTTTGTGGGCTAACATGTGTGGAAAGAGTTCACCTTTGCGCTATTCTGTGCTCTGATAGGCTATCATCACAGCAGCCTTTCATAAAGTAGTCACATTTTGACTACTGCCATGCCATGGGTGTTCCTTTTCAATAACAACGAGTTTCAAACAAAATTACCAATTACCAAAAAATTACAAAACCATCTGTATACTAATATCTAATGTATCAACAATAATTAAAGAAAATCTCTATCTTATTGCAATTGTTACCGTTTTATAAAAGGATTAAAGTTATATCAAGCCAATAGTGGGGGTTGATTTCAGATTACTTAATTAGCCTATAGCATCACTTAGGTGACTCATATCCAGAATCACCCCACCCTAGAGCTGCCAAAGATGACAAACATATTTATATATCCTTGTGGATTAATGCCCCTGATGTCTATTTACAGAGTTCACATACAATACAGTATAAGTATACGTTAGTGCAGGGTGGTGGGCTGATACAGTGGTTAGTCGTGGCCTTGCAGGTATCGCTTCTCTGGTTTCCTTCAGAAACACGCAGGTGTCTCTGCAGCTGGTGTCCCTTCCAGGGTGTTGCCCTGCCACACACCCACATTAGAAAGCACCCCCTCGTGACCCTGAACACAAATAATGGATGGACGCGACGGCACCCACAATATACAGTAGATCCAAATCCACATCGATTGTACCATGTGACATTCAGAGGTTATATGTGCTTCTGAACATCGCATGACTGACACCTAATAGAGCTATGTGCCTTTCCTGTAGCAGAGACTCAACATCAGGTTAAAAGTCTGGGAACAGGGTTAAGTAACTGCGGTTTGGGCCTTTGAAGTAACTCACGATAGTGTAAACCTTACCACCATATCATATTGAACCTGCTTCTTATTACTGGATCGCACAGCCCTAAGCTGGTCTCACCCTCCACACTGAATACCATCAGCCACGCATCAATACATCAGCCCACCCTGGTTCTGCCTTTGATTCGTGCTAGTTCAGAAATGGGGGTGTTTATGGCGTGTGTAGAATATGGGGTTCCCCTCCATTGAGACCCAGCAAGACGGCCTTTAAATCATGGCAAAGTTGGTGCGGTCCAACTCGGTCAGACTCTGTGAAATAATGTCCTGCTGACTTTGATGTGATTCATACGGTGCATGCAAAAGGGTTACACCCACCCTAGGCAATACACAAATAATTCCAAGTCATTGTCTCTCCCTTCTGTGGAATATCACCACCTCTGCAGCTGGTTGATGTTCTGATAGCGTGGGTCACTCAAGAGGTGGATAACTATTGGTGCAATGGGCCAAGAGGAAACAAGTCCAATTCCAGAAAATGGAGCAATACATTCATACAATCCTAGAAAAACTTGTTTTGATTTTAATTGTAGATGATAACAGTGTTTTCATTTCTGTTTACTGGAATTTGGAAGTATTGTCTGTTATATGTAGAATAGACTAATCGTCCAGGTATGTGAACCTTTGTTTTCCCACAGAAAGGTACAAATTAAATGCTGCAAATGGGCAAATGGAGCCAGTAAATAAGAAACACTGGATATAAAGGCTCTTGTTAATACGACTGTGATCACTGATACTAAGACAAGCTCTTCCACATCAAGGCCTAGCGCTAATGCCTTCAGCCCACACACAGTGAAAAATCCCTCCCCAAGGAGTAGCTAGCACGCCCCTTTTACATGCTAGCTTAAGCCTTTTATGACTGGTAATGACTACAGATGCTGCAATACTAAACCAAATACAAATGTACTGTAATCATTTACATTACAAACGTTATCTGTGTTATATTATACTCAAGAAACACAAAAACATAACTATCACAGTGTCGGAATACTCAATACAGTTGTTATTTCAAGGAGCTGATATAGGGTATAATATAATGACGACATTGATGCTGTTCAAACTGAGTGTGTTTGTGGCGGCCATGTGGCAGTGGTACTAAGGCCAGCAAATACGTCTTTCACTAATCAACCAGTTCATTGTCGCAGAGCCATGACTGTACCAACACACTACAAGTCTGGTCTGATCTGGACCGTTAAGCACCACTTTAATCAAACCTAGCCCCGCTTTCACAATTTCTAACATCTTACACACATTCCAGGAAGCTGAGCTGGAGCTCGCATTGAAAAGAGAAAGCCTGGAGTGGAACAGCTCTCTTTAAAGGGTGGATGTTGCTTGCCAGATAATTGTTCCTATCCCCTCATTTCCTAAGAAGATGGATTAGGCTATTTCCGAAGAGTCGGGAACACAGTTGGGAACATGAATGCGCCCTGTTACTCCCTTTAACTGACTCAGATGATTTAATCGATAACATTGACCCTTCTCTGTCTGAATGCTGACCACATTAAAGCATGGAGACTTCTCCTCTGCACAGAAGGCCATCCCTGCCTCTAAATCAAACGGTGCCTCGGCTGCCTTGGGCTATGTGCTGAGGGGACACACAGAGACACACTGTCACTGGTGCCAGTGTGTTTTTGAAGACGAGCCTGCCTGTCCTCCTGAAGTTTCCCTTAACACAGAGAGGGCAGAAGTGGGATCTAGCACATTCCACAATCATGTCTCATAAAGGCAATCACATCACACAATAGAAAGCATATTGTTCTAAAGATCCCATGCGATTCTCTGTAGCCTACGCTGCAGACAGTGCCGTTTGGGAGGTAGGGGCATGTAATATCTGTCTCCCTGTGGTTGACGTATATATTTGAGGCCCCAGGTACATATTCCACCAGAGCAGCATGCAGCCAGGGCATGGGAGCTTGTGGCTGGCTCCTCAAAAGAGATTTATGACATGCCTGACCAATATAGGATATAAATACTATGCTCTCATGATACACTGTGATTTTCCTAAATATTCCATTGAATCAATAAGGTAAACCAGAAAATTAGATAATACCGTCTGTGGGAGATTTAATAGCTTACTTATAGCCCAGAAGTGCCTGGACAGCACAGATAAATGCAAGCTTAATTATTGTTGCGGTGATCCCTGGGGGACGTGTTGATTCGGTTTGACAGTAATGGTGTTTTAATTGAAGCCAGCCACACGCATATGAGACTAGTGGTATAGATGCTATGTCTGGTCTGGGCATGTTCTCAGCAGTTTAGAGTAAAGTGCTGCTATAAAATGTCTACAACAATTATCATAGCATACATTTTTTGCAGTGCATAACACATAAACCTGCTTGTGTGTTTGTGTATGGAGAGAAGCCTGAGAGACATGTTGTTTCAGCACAGACTCAAAATTCTACCATTCATATGGTCAGTGTACATTATTACTGGATGCATACAGTAACTGGAATCTATTTTGTACAGTAAAATACTGCTAGGTTATAAAAACTATATAGGCACCACTTTATATTAAGGTAACACACATTATTAAATTGGCTAAGGCAGGGTAGACACTTTTTACATAAGTAAAAAGTTAAATAAAAAGTGTTGTGAAGGGGAAATACATTATATATATGTGTATATACGCTACACAGTATACTGTATACATATTATAGAATATTATATTATAGAATAATGTCAAAGAGAGAGAGTCAGAGACTATCAACCTGTCCATCTTTAGGAAATGGTTTGTTGCTCTTGTAAGCATCACTGGAGACATCATGGATATGCGATCACTCAATCTTACGCAGTAGGAATGTAATGACTCCTACCCAATGCACTATTGTCCCCAAACCTGTGATGTAGTGGAAGGAACCTCAGTGATTTCAAGTGTCACTTTCTGTCCATGTTATTCCTTCTGAAATCTCTTTATCCATTCACATTTGTGACCACCTACAGTACAGTCTTTTTAGCACCCTCTTAAGCATCCATTGAGCCTATTGGTCGTTCCTGTCTGCCACGGTTTCCTTAATAAAGCATTCACAAACTCACTCTATGCATGCCATTAATAGGAGACGTGTACAGGTACACAATTACACAATATTTAAGTTCAGTACATTAGTAGAGTAGAAACAAATTCCTAGTTCTTATCTTCTTAATCTTGCATCGTCCACTATAGTATTTGAAGCCATATGGATGCTGTACAGTATAAGAATTAACATGAAGGCTGGTTGTCAGTCCATCTCTTGGGTTCTGACAAAGCGCAGAGGTACAAATGTTCTCCAAACACGGGGTGTCAGCAGAAGACGTACGACCATTTCATATAAATATATCGTAAACCCACCGGCCGTGCTACTACAGTACAAACGTGAAAATACAATATATTTTTTATATGCATTCCAGTACAGTTCATTCATAGTTCACCAATATGTTGGTCAGAGTTGGAATATTTCTGTTTTGGGCAAGTGTAAGGATATGTCTCATACACCCAGAGGGCTTTGCCTGTAGCATTGTGAAGGGAACATTTATCACATGACACACTGGTTTTCTTGGTCAAGAAGGCCAGCATTGAGCCAGTACTCAGTCAACACACGCTGACAAATGACAAGTCAGCCGTAAAATGAAAGGCATTTCACACGCGTTTTAGCCACAGAATCCTGGTTTGATCTTGAATATGCAAGCAGTTTGTGTTTTATGTGCTCAAGGCTAGCAGCCATAGCTCAAGATACAAAAAATACCAATGCACCCAAGCCTGGGAAAAACATATCCCTGTGTCACCATAACAGAACTGACAGATGATGGATGTCAACAAAAAAAAAAAGAAAAATTTCAATTGCTTATAACCAGGCATAATTAAGAACACATTCTGTGTTTGCAACTGCTAAACAACAACAAAAACGCAGCATTTTCATATCGTATTAATTGTCAATTGAAAAAGTTTGATAAAAAAAAGCTTGATAAAAGAGTGATGAGATGCATGTGATTACACTGCCTTAAGGTGCCATTTAAATGGTCACCAAACACCAAAGGCCACACAGCTGTGTAGCCTTTGGTGTTTTATAATAGTTTCCTATGATGGCTCCAGGTACGTGTTCGCTATGACCTGCAACACTTGTTTTCACTTCTTCCCACAAAATCATATAGCCTAAAGGAGAAAGGCAGCGCAAAGACAGAGCACATTCATGCTGGATGTTTCCAATTTTGCTGCGGTAAAGTGTCAACTGGGGCAATTCACGTGGCATGTGCTGAACAGTGATAAGTAAACCCAGGTAAACTGAGACCTTATCTTTCAAGCAGCACTCCTCAGACACATCGTCGGTCAATTACTGCGTACTGTAGCATTCAAATATATTTCTGGCACAACCAAGAGGAGTGGGATGGCAGCCTTTTTTACATCTTGGGTCTTATCTTGGAAGTGCATGACTTCACCACACAGAAATCTGAGGCTTTATGACAGTGTGGTTTGGTACACATTCTCAACTTTCAATATATAATCACAGGGTCCTTTATATTGGAGTGACCAGGAGATGATGTTTCTGTTGATTCCTTGCGCTCTGAATCACACAGAAAAAAAAAACGTATTGACAAATACCTTAAGACAAGTATCGATAGAATGCTTTGATTAAAAATGTTTTGCCAATAACACTGAGCATGTATTATCAATAACCCCTGATACAGTAGATGGTTCATTAATGTTGAATATGCTCAGCTGGCTGAATCAAAATTAAAGCATTTATTTGATGTTCTTGAAAATTGTATTTTATGATATTCTCAGATGTGTTACAGCAATTTATAGAAAGCTGGGAAGTTGGAAAATCACTGTCTTTCTCCAAAATGTTCAAATGTGTACCGAGACTGTCCATAGATCAATATGCCCTGCATGTGTACACAATAAACTCTGTTTTCACTGGTAACAGACAGGGTCAAAGCGTTCAGTGCCTCAAGCACTGCCACTGGTTTTAAACACTGTCACTGTCAACAAGCGCTAATGAAAAAACGTAAACTGAAGACAAAAAAAGATGAAAAGAACTCTTGGCTCTAGTCATATAAAATTAGATCCACGTGCCACTATAGGCCATATAGTTGACAATGACTGACTGAGTTGCTAAAACGTGCATACGTCACGTCTCACGTCTCACTTGATGTCTGTTTGCCTGTGTTAATGTGTGTATGAGCGTGTGCATATGAAAGTGTATTCATCTGTGTGTTGGTGCAAACACAATATGTGCGATAATGGTTGCCAGGTGTGCCGTCATTCTTACACAGAAGACTGATTAGGTGTAAAAGACATTAGATACAGCTCACAGTCTGCCCCGGACAAACAAGAGGATAGGTTGACAGTGCACAGGTGACACCATAGAGACATTGTTTCATAAGACATCTTCTGTTATAACATGAAACAGGTTATTTACATAGCAGATGTTTCACTTCATGGAGGTCTGTTGCTGGAAAAGACCATTTGGTTGCACTGACTACTAAACATGGGTTAACCAAAATAAATTGGCAACGATTGGGCACAGAGTAAAAGAACTATCGCACAGTCAAAACAAGCTAATTTAAATTGTCATTCCACTTTGAAAGCATGAGCATACTACAGTCCTCTGTGATATCTGGTCAATTTTCAGTTCAGGGCCTAATTGTGGTTCCGAACCACATTTGCCATGGTGGTTTTGGCTGTACTCAAATGGTAAATGGGTCTTGAGAAAGTCCTCTTGACCCATAGCTTCCCCGGGGATTTGTTGGGGGGCAGATGTGGTGCATATTGGGCATGTTTTATAGCCCAGTCACCATGCAGAGGCCTCGTCCGTTAGCTGAAATTCTGCCCTAAGAAAGTGAACAAAGTGTCTGTGGTCAGTGGGGAAAACCGCAGCACAAAGAGAGGACCCATTCCTCAGGCGACAGCGAGGAACAAAATGTCTCCTTCCTCGCATGTAAATGTCCCTGAAAACATTTCCCAGAAAGTTTATTCTTTAAAACATAATGGCTTTAGGTCATGTGAAATCTAATCTCTCCACCTATGACATTAAATACCCAACACAAATAGCCACCATGGAAACTGATGGAGCATAGTTTGTTATGGAGCAACTACAGTATGCTCTCAGAAGCAGTTCAGGACGATGTCAATTACCAGTTGATACCTCTGACTGCACCCCACTATTTCCCACAGATTAGGTGACAGTAATCACAGCTCATACGATGTAGGCTATAGACAAACCCCCATGTCACCTGAACCTGGCAATGGGATGATATAATAAACATCCTTTTATGGTGCCAACACATTAATTATGTGGCTAAGGCAGGAGATGATACTGTGTCGGTGTTAGGATGCTACATAGAGGTCAGCCTCAAACTATGTACAGAGTGCAGCGTATACCACTGAAAGTTGAATGGTTCAAAAGACTGATTTGATTTCCTCCCTACCAGAAAGTATTCAGGCAGGCAGTCGGCCTGCTTCAAAGTAATATTCGGAATAACTGACATTTATTTTCCATGAATGTGAGTGATGCGTTTGAAGAGCAGAATGGCAGCACTGATGTCTTCTTGGTTGGGCTTCTATAGTGCACTTGCATTCTTCTAAGAAAATTAGTTGTTATGTTTTCCTTTGGATTTGTTGACGATAAATATGTATGTTAAAATATATTTTGAAAATCTATTTGAAAAAGAAAGCATGAATGATAGACTGAATTGAACGAATAGGACAATGAATAATTTAATAAATTAAAATACTTCCATACAGTGCCTATTATGAACCTGTTTATATATCATCACAGGCGATAAAGACAATAGTTGCTAAGGTTTTGCATACTTATAATCAATAAAAAAATGTGTATTATGTTTTATATTTAACCTATTTGGATAGAAAACATACAGTAATATCAGGATTACAGACAACAAGTGTTGTACTATGGCAGTCTGGTTTGGCAACCTAATAGTACAGTGAGATGAAAACTGAATAATACCCAGCATATTGGCAGCCTGCTACATGTCAGCAACAAAAAGATAGCTGTTTGCACCTCACACCAGCTGCTCTCAACGCTGCAATTCATCAGAGATGGAATAAACAGTCACACAACTATCTATCTCTTTTCCCACTATATCCATCTTCATTCTTCATTTCTGCCATGGACCAAAAAATGTATGGCAAGTCAAAACTGCAAGTCAACTGACATTAAGCAGATTTTGTTTAGTGTTCTATATTTACAAGACTTGATGATCAGTAGTTGGATGTTGTTGGCTGTAGCATATATTTTTGTAATTGAGCTCAGAAGAATTACACATAAATATAGTTCAGTATAATATCTCATTGCTTTTGTTTCAAATGAGTCTGTAGTAACTCACATAGATGTCTTTATAGATACTGTAAATGCAACATGCAAACACATAGCACAATGTTTCACAATAATTCAATTATGCATAATTTCCACTATAAATATCACAAATTCTGTTCTACAAATGGCATTAATGCATTTGTTTATAAGACCAATTATTTTGCTATAGAAAGACAAAAAGACATCCTGACGTGTACATGTTAGCATTTTGGATATACTACATCGTCAACCAATGATATCCCTGAGGATGTGCATTTGATACTGTTGATGGCTTCATATTCCCATCACTGTAGATGTACCAATTCATGTCATGGAAATCAACACAAGTCAACAGCTGCGTGGCTCCATTTTGAACCGGAGTTGCGTTTGAAATTTAATTGAGTCTTGTTTTCTATCAAAATGAGGTCTTTAACTTTAGAAATGACTACCAACTTTTGTCTGTCAACAATCATTTTATTGTAAATCACTGCCTTTGGTATTGCTTTTTTAATCAGCTACATGGATGCACCACAGGCTAACACTTTAGCTATTCAATATCAGTCTGCTATTCTTAAAACCAAAATGCTTAAAGGTTTATAATTCTTTTACAAATAATTGCCATAACTATTTGTAAGTTCCTAAAAACATGCCAGTGTATGTCCACAAGCCATGTATTAGAAAAAAAGAAGTCTGGGTGTATCGTTCCGAGCTTGCACGCAGTGGCCATTCTGGACTATGATTATAAGGATCTGCGTCACGCATGTCTCCCTTTTCTTCAGATAGTCATCGCTTGTTTAAACCCACAGAGATGAATTTAATTTTCTCTAATCGTAACATCCCAAATTGGTGATTGGATTTCAAACTGTCAGCTCCCTGACATTGCATGACTGAGGCCTCGGGGCACATGTGGTCTATGGATAAAGGGATTTTTGGACAGTGGGGATGAAAACATGATAAGCCAATTGAAAATCCACACAAGTTAAATTTACATCACATTATTAGTAGAAGGTGCATGGTAAAACCTACTGTAATTTCTAGAATTATGTTTTTGGATAAAATAAATAATGGTGTATTAGAGAAACAGCGCAGATATTTGACAGGAATTCGCCAGCATTACAGTGCATGGTGCTCATAAGAAAATATACACCATTTAAAGCTACACTCTATTGCATTCTAGTGCCATTGAAACCAAAAGGTTTCTCCCCCAGTTCTCTGGGGGCGGGAAAAGTTTGGGCCTATGAGCACTGTACCAGTGTATACACTGGTATACACTGTACCAGTGTATACCAGTGTATACCAGACGAAATATAGAGATGAGTGTAAACTGCTTAGCAGTGTGTGAGATGGGCATGCACCCTGAGCATCAGTCTTTGTAACTCTGGTCTCAACCAGCGTTACAAAGGCACTTCCAGGCACAAATCAAGGACCTTTGGCGCTGTGTAAGAAATAACTAATTTCCGTACATAATAGATGATGGATTAAGGCAAGTGAGTGAATAATTGTCTGCTCCGCTTGCTGCTCAGGAACCAAATCAGTTCAACAGCCTGTTGTACGTCCTGATTGCTGAACAATCCCTTGTATTCACGTCTCATGTTCACTTCATTCAGTTATTTGTGTTCTGAGCCATTAGGATAAAAGGAACGGGAAGGCGGAGGTAGAAAATGATCTGGATCGATTACAGTACACCCTGTTTTGTTAACACATCCGGACCTCCACTGATATTATGAATGACGCTGCACAGCTCTAGCAGAGCTGTGAAATGCGCTCATGATCAAAAACATAAAGGCTGCATTTAATTGGGCTATTTATCGTCTCATCGGTGTACCCTCCTTGCACTTGGTCTTGATGCTTGGGCACACACTGGCTTCTCCTTTTTCACGCATTGTTTCCAGAGGCGAAGTATAAGGCCCCGAGTAATTACTGCAATTCATGATCAAAGCTAGAACAATGGCCAAGACAAATACGATCGTGGCGTCGTATAGCAGCACATCTGATGATATGGGGGAACTTGAGATTGCTAAGGATTGTCTAAAACCACGTCACCACACTTTATTACCAGCAACAAGCGGCTGGAAGTCAATCACAGGTACATAATTATATATTGGTCACATCTTGAACTGAATGTGAACTGCCCAGCATGATCTACGATATGGGTGAATTCAGTCAATATTTTCTAACATACAGTAACAGAAAACACAGAAAACACGTAGTAAAAATCAGGCAAATGTGGAAATGCAGTCATGACAAATGTTATGATGAGTCATTATCAGACCACTAGGGGCAGAGCTATACAAAAGCATATGATCCACACATCAGTCTGTAAAGTCACCATTCAGAACCGTTTGGGAAATAAGCAATACCAAATAAAAGATTTCAATCAAAGCCAATAACAGGTGATTGGACCACCATCAATGAATCAGAACTAAAACCATGGGATACTTATACTAAGTGCTTAATTACTGTCAGTGGCTGATCCATTCACCTATGCAGATTGGCTGATGTGCTCTAACCATGTCCTGAATGGTTATGAATATAGTTATCTGGCTGATGCGGAGTGCAACAAATTGCAGCACTTGTAAGATCATAGTCACAAAGCCACACGCACGCACACACAGCAACAGGAACTGATAGGGTCATATATGGAGTGTGCTTCGTTCAATCAAGAGAAGTATGGCTTTCACCTTACACTCAAACTTGGTTACTGGATATAATATTTTTCATGGTGTCAGAGAAAAAGCAATTTTAACTACACAGTATTTATAATACATTTTTCCTTTTAAGTGGACACATCATGTAAAAAGTGAACACATTTAAAGCTCCTTCTAACATTAGATCAAGTCATGTTTTTTGATTGCATAAAATTCCTGGATACTGTAGCTTTACCAAAGCCTGTATCCTGTATTGTAAACTCAAACATTGTGAAATTTTACTCTCAGAGGTATTAATAACATGTGCAATCAATTCAGGTTTATTCAAAGTTTAAAATGTTTCATAGATCATATTGTAAACCATAGTACATGGGACATGATGATGTATGTTGAATCTGCCCTATGGGATATATTTTCATTTTAAAATGTAAATCAAACAGTGCTTTTTGAAAACCATATCACCTTGGGACAAAACAAACTTGCAGCTTCTCCCATATTCTACACTCACATTCTCTCAAGCTGTCAGTATATTCTATCTGTTATTTATATTAAAAACAGATAAAGACAGCTAAGATCTACTGAGTGCTAATTTAATTGTTGATTCAATAATCACTAATAACATTTACGAAATCAGACAGGGCAGAAATGTGGTGTCAATGGGAGTTGAAAGCACAATAAACATTATGAAAATAATTTATTACCGGTATTTAAAAAATATCTAAATTTGAAGAGGTACTGTAATAATGTCAGCTCAATGTTTGATGGTACCATTCCCTGCACTAGACACCACAATTAACAGACATGATTACTTTACTTTTTATGTACAGTAATAAAGGTCTCTTGTGTTGTGTAAAAATGTCAGAAGAATGATAGTGGAGTAGTCTATATGAAAAATATTTGTTTTGCTTAGCCTTAAATGCTTTATACATAGCAATGAATTTCTTGAATCCAATTTATATATAATATGTAGATATGACCTTTGCTATCTGGCTTGTGGTGGGGGTGATAAATCTGTCCACACCAAGGACCAAATCTGTTTTTCTGTTTCCAGATATAACAATTATTAGATTAGAATTAAAAGAACAATGCAGAGAGCATGGGTCATTTTCAACAACATGCGTTTCATATCTGAAAAACATGCTATTTGGCTTAAGGAAACTAAAGCAAATTTATCTTTCCAATGAAATGCATGCATAATACATTTCCATCAGATTGGATCTATGCTTAGGGCCAAAGGAGCAACATGTGATTTTAGTATTTATAAAAAAAAAAAAAGTTTTTCCATTTGATTTTCTTCTTGTTTTCAGAAGTTTAACGAAGTCATAGCTGATGTCAACATCAGCTTTTGCTTCTTGAGCCAGATGGCGGATAGGCGTTTCCTCTTTACCCCTCCACCCCCCCCCTCCACACACACACACACACACACACACACACACTTCAACAGGCAGGTTGGACTCTAGCTACGGAGGGTGTGATGGGCCCAAGGCCCAGTCTTTGTGTCTGATGGTTTATGTGTGGTACAAGAGCTAAGAATTCCTCTTCGCCCGAGTCCGCCTCTGTTGCGAAACAGATGCCTTCCTTTGAAGTGCACGGAGAGCATCATTTGATGTACGATCTCTTCATATTGAGCCTCGGGCTCCTGAGATAATGATCCCCAGGCCGTCCAGAATCGCTCTGATATGGTGCGATGACAAGGCAATCGTAAAGCTACGGGACTCATCAGGACACAGTACTCTTTGTATAATGAGGGTCCTGTGCACCCCATAAATCAAACGAGCGTATCTGAACGTGACACAGCAGTGTTATGGCTTTTCGGCCAACATCATACCCATATGTTTGCATGTCCCCCACCGACACACATATTAAAAATACTCTATGCTGTATCACTCAATAATTTCTTTGACTCTTCTGTCACTATGCCATGCTGTCAGTTGCATCCCAGAGCTAGTGCAGGTTTTGGTGGCACCGAGTTGTGCAATTCCCCAAGACTAAATGCCACAGCGTAATCAGTGGTTGATGATAGGATGCACATTCTTTGTGTCTTTATGTGTCAGTGTCTTCATGGATCAACATGGGCCTGTCCTCAAGGCACAAATGGTAACCCAATGAAGAGCACAGCGTATGATGATACCCCCTTGTCAAAGTCTCCTCTATAATCACCACCTAGGTGGGCTTTTACTTTAGCCTATGGGACATCTAAGCCAGATTTTACCACTGTCATCACATTGATGAAGGGCCCAGATGATCAAACAAACCCACTGTTACTGGTGCTTAGCAATTACATAGCCCTCTAGAAGTGACTTGGTCCCAGAAACAGCACCCAGCCCCATTACAGACACCTCAGCTTTTTGTTTTGCTTTAATTCAATGGAGCTTCATCAAGTTGTATTGCATTCTGCAAGGAGAGGTATGTTTTTATCACGACTGGCTTTGAATAGAACTCAAGACAGATGGATGGAAATTGGAGATAAAGACAGCTGGAGTCAGTGTAAGAGCTGAACCTTTTGGTCACAAGGGAATTAAAAAGCGAATTATGTCATTGCATGTACTATGGATCATGAATTGATGATTCCATAATGGTTTGAAAGTATGCCTTGTCAAAGCTGCATAACTAAATTACAAACCGTCGTTGTTGTAAATAATACTATGAATCATTTTACAGAAATAAGGTTGCAAACAGCAGACACTCAATTAGTTTACATAGGGCTGAGTTTTGTTTCCTGTAATGTGTCATGTCTAATAGTACATTAACAGATTGATGTAAATTTTAAAGAAAGATCTACTGTAATAATGGAAGGTGCAGTCTGGAAATAAAGTGAAGAGTCAAATGCATTTTGTGTGTGATTCTTAACACCATAACATCACATAAAGTGCTAATGGTAATGTTGTTATGGTTGCATAAAGCCACCATAATAACTCTGAATTTCTGTAAAAGGATGACAAGATTTTACATTTGCCTAACAGCATTCCAGCCTGCGCTTTGCAAAAACAGCTCTTCTTTTGAAGTTGTGCTGAGGCCTAAGCGCGATTATCGTTTGATCTTAGATAATTTGAATTTAACTATATAGATCTGGTTGAAAAGCTAGAAAAACTGCTGCTTGCAGGCAGGTCTCTTCATTACATCTTGAAGTTGCATAAGGTGAAACATATAGGGCATTATTTTAGGTCTGGATTAACCCTGGTGTGTGCCACTAAATACACTACTGCATCTGGGAGCCAGCTGTAGCAGATCTGATTGGAGTCTGTGGATGATCTGTCTCATTCAATCTACGAACGTAGGTGCTACAAACCTGTACAGTGGAAGATCAGACTCTCTGGGGAGGACCCAGCAATTCTTAGAAGTGGAATTATGGAGCGTGTGTGCAGAGGTGTTCATACACATGACAGAATACACTCTAAACTAACTGTTGGGAAATGGATGGGGATAAACTTTTATGTGTTACAATGGGATCAGAAGTTGATCTTACATTCAGAGGCAGCTCATTCATTGCAACCTGGGTTGCCTGTGCTGTGTTATTCAAGTATTTGTATAATACATTATTTTTTTTAGAGATTTTGGTTTTGGTTGTGAACCCCGTTTGAAAAGCACTTGAACTAAGACTAAATAAATACACCTTCATGATTTGATTTGCTATAAATGATTTATTGGATAGTGATGACAGCCGGTCAACGGACAACGGTATAGAGCAAAATGAATCAACCAATAAAACCTGAAATCTATTACAAAAACTATGAAATTACCACAAATGGAGATGTTAATGACCTATAGCAGCATAAACATGACTCAAGAGTGAAAACACGGTAGGGGTTATAAATAAAATAAAATTTAAATAAAACCCTGTACAATCACTACAGGATTAAAAGATAACTGAAAACCAAGACCAAATGTATATTGATCACTACAGTATAATATGTGAAGTATCCCTAAGGATTAGGAAGGTTAGGACTGCATATCCTAATAACATCTCAGTTCATTTTCATTGTTCATCTGTTTTGCGGATTGTTTTTCTGGACTACTGGACCACGTCAATGTTATAAACAGACAAGTGGGACGCGAAGCAGACGCATGCACACTTACTTCCTTATTATGACTTAAACCAAGGCACACAGACTTTTCTCTTGACACTAGAGGAAATCACATTTTGGACAACGCTACTGACACAATAGAGCATTTGCTTGCTTAGCTTTTGGCAGAAATGTACATATCTGTTCTCAGGGATGATCAAGACAGATATTTAATAGGAAATGTTTCTGAGCATCTTTCTCACCAGTAATGTGCTGGTGATGTAATATAGACACATTCTACTATAATGAGTAATTAGAGTCAGTCACCTCGTGTTTTAATGTGGCGAATATACATTTCTCTCCCCTTTAAATACCGGTCAACAGTATTTACATTTTGAGAGCCTAGAAATCTTTACACAATTACGATTTTCTTAAATTCATGTTAGAGAGATAGTATAGGGGTTTCACCTTACTTCTTTTTAAGTTCTCATTGATGCATTGATGTTTCTTGCAATGTTAAACCTGGGGGTGAAAAATAACATTTTGTTAAAGTAAATACATGTAAAAGACAGTGTAACAGGACTATTAACAGACCAGATCACGGTTATTGAGAGTGGAGTGAACTTTTAAAAGTGACACATGGAGAATAGCCAGAGCATGGCTGTAGACAGTAGTCAAGTGGTCCCCACATTCATCGTTCCAACCGTTCCAACCATTCAACTATGTTCCTGGTGTGTCACATGCCAGACTCAAGCCTATGCCTCCAGTGACTTGTAGTATTCTTTGAGCACATTCCAGGCCTTCAGTGCCATGAAGCCTTCCGGAGGGTTCTGTCCCTTCTGAGCCATCTTACGCATGCGTGTGCCTGAGATGAAGTCATAGTCTTGATGGCTAAAGTTAAGAGAGAGATGTTTTGAGCGATTGGGAATTCCACTTATTGTATTCTAACTCGGGATATGGATATAAAATGTATTGATATATGAACAGTTTTATGATCATGTAAAATCACAATGCATATCCAAATAGAACCCATCTACACCCTGTGAATGCTCATTTCTGCACATCCGTAGTACTTATTAGTGTATACATACACGCATTACATTACATACATGGCATTCTGCTTGTAAAGCCACATTTTCAACTATAAAACTACTAGAATTAAATGTGTTTTAAATGGAAACCGTTACACTATTCACTATGATAAAAGCAAGTTTCAAGCAAAAAATGCAAAAATTCTAATAAATCAGTATAAATGAAATTATTTGTAGTTTCTACTCATTACATATTGGTAGAATCTCGCATAGTAATTTGTCATACAATGAACCATCTTTCCAATAATAAAATGTGTCAATTGTTGTTTGCCATCATGTGGTTGATCACTACAAGAATGGCGGTTTAGACAAATTGTACGTATGGCGACAGATCACAAAAATAAAAAGCTCATCATTGGTTTCTTAGACAGTCAAGTGGCTGTATAAGCACTTCACATTTAAAATAGTATCTGCAGGACAGTTCATTTCAGAGTCCTTACAAATCCACTAAAGTATGTTTCAAAGTAATGTTTGGTATGTGATCGTAGCTTTATTAAAGAAAAAAAAAGGGGGGGAAACCCTTCTAATTAACATTCTAATTCAATGTGCCATTGCAACTTCAGACATATTGCCATTATCTGAAATCTACTGAAAAAAAAATAAGTTTAAAAAGCTGACAACATATGTTTCTATTATTAAATTAACAAAGGAAGCCTACTGGATCAACAGCTTTTCAACTGAAAGGGTTCTTAGATCATCAGATAGGGTTGGCTTCTATTTTCTACCCAACACTGTCGACATCTGCCTATTCTGCATAAAGTAACTGCAAACTGACCACTTCTGAATACAACAATGTCTTCACAAAGAAAACCATTATTCTCAAGTTTTCCCGTCAATAAGAGACTGAAATTTTTGGAGATTTACACGTAAGCACACTCAAGTGTGAAACGTGATCAGGGAAGAGCTAGCAGTTTTTAATAAGGTAAAGGAGCGCTAGGAAAGTGAGAACATTTCATACAGCATCAAGTAAGAAACATCTTGTTATGATTTTAGTTATTATACTTTCTTTGAGGGGTTATCAGTAGTAGTTAGAGCATTATGGTTGAAAGTTGATTGTTAGCAACATTAGCAAGGGTCATTGAAAGGACAAAGTAAGAGAAAAGAGAGACAATTAAATGCCTTACATTTTGAAAGGCGCCAAGCAAACCCTTTGAAATTCCCTCTGCTCTCTTGCTAGCATTTGCCTCTACCTGACACGTTAATAAAAAGTCAGTCCCAAAAGACCTATAACAGCACTTTGGGTCAGAATTCATTCTAAAACAAAGCCCAACCGTTCAGAAGGGACTCCTTCTGAAGTTATTTTGACATTGTTCTCCAAAACATGAACAACTCCTTTGTGTGAGTGCATTGTTCAGACTCAGGAGGTGGTTAGGGTGCATATACGTTTTGGTAGCGAGCTGATCTAGTAAAGGAAACAAAGGGAATCTAAGTAGTGATAATAGACCCTTTCAATGCCTGTTGGTTTAGCGCTCATTTCCGCTTATGGTCTGTCACACAGCTTTTCTTTTATGGATTATTTAGATTGACAGTTATTGAAACAGTCATGCAGTTGTTCAAAACAGCTTCCTGATCAGTTCTCCTCCTTTGAAGCACTTGATAAATAGCAGCCCGTGTCTATCAAAAGTAAAATATAAACGCTTCACTTATGTTCACTTGTGAAATGTGTAAGTCGACATGTCATCTCCTGGAGCCCGACCTAATAAAACACATTCTATCCAAAAGAAAAAAGCTCAGATGGAGAGAATAAGCTACTACTGGTTATAAAGTATTATAGCCATTTTCACACATTGTTCGTGGTAAATGATCTGCATGACCGCGCAGGCACAGCTAGTGATTTGCTCTATTCAGACATGCAGCTCCATCCAGGGACATTTACCTCTTGTTGTGCCTGTTCATACATGCCGTGGTTAATACTGGCATAGTACAATAGCCTGGACAGCCCAGCAGAGGGCGGTGGCTAATGCAACACTTTATGAATACTGCAAAGCACCATAAACAAATAATGGTTTTCTGGAAAATTTACTGGAAATTTTACTGGAAAATTACAGCTTATTTTTGAGCTTGCTTCGCGCAATTTCGTGTTTCTACATCAAATATATGCAGCACATAATATATGTCCTATGTATCTTACGCCGTTGTCAGCTGGAAGCTATTTTGTTCAGAAGACCTGCTACACTACCATATGTGAATTTGCCATCGCTTAAATTGTATCAAAAACATTTTAGCTTTTTCTATTAACAAACCCTAATAACAATGACAGCTAATTTATTACAGAAATATTGTTCACGGTAAACAGACGTTGCAACCAAAATAGATCAATGTTGACAGTTAGTATAACTCAAAATGAGTGTAAAGCTATTAAGTTAGTAACTTAAAAAAATTGGTTTGCTCACTCCATGTGAACACTTCTTGCGTCAGAATTATTTTTGTTGGCGTCGAACACAAAGCAAACGGAAAACTGTTCAAATATGTTTGCAAACGTTCGCCAATTCTGAAGGAACATCAGGTGTGGTCTGAGATCTCAATGCATCTTTAGCCCAGTGCACACGGCACCTGGATCTGCTGCTCACTACAGAGCGGCACCGCATTGGAAGAGCTTTTACATAGTATAGTGCAAAGTATAGTGCAATGGCAACATACAAATTATGTTTTACATTTAAAATGAAAAGCTTTTGCTTGTTTCATGCAACATATTGTTAATACCGCATGATCAATGCAGTGTGATATACAGACTCCCATGAGACTGCTGGGCAGTACCATTCAGAGCTTCGCCCAAGACATTATAATGGCACATGTTCTAGCAGAGTTGCATAGGTGGAATAAGTTGACTTGGCTAGGTTTTGGTCTGTGGATGCATAGGCCGAGAGGGATGGAAGAAACACATACAAGACAGACACTGTAGGTGAAATGTGCTTTGTCTAATTGCGTGTTTCCAAAGAAGTTATTAAAACAGTGGCGTTTATGACATTTAGATGGGGAAAAACTAATTCCAATTAGGTATTTACATTACATGTGGAAACACCTTGCCCAAAACAGAGGTTGTAATATACTTTCAATAATACATTGACACTCAATTTTACATTACCCCATTACTTTTATTGGCCTAGTGAAACTATGCATGTACTATTTAATGCACAAGCATAAACTGTGGTCGCCTCCTATTTTCACACAAGTAGTGGAATTTCTAAACGCAATTGAGACAATAAGCACACATCACGGAAAACAAAGCAAATCTTTTGATTAGTCTGGCCACATTCAGTCAAATAATTCATAGCCAAAAATGCCTTCAGTTGCATAACGTGATTGCAGAGGCGGCATTCAATCTGAAGAGGCAGTGCCATTGCATGATTTTTGTTAGTCATCACATCCACGGTCTGTATACACACTTTAATTAATGGCAGTTGTCTGCAATCTTTGCAAAACTTCAAAGCTCCAAGGAGCCACAGAATGTTGTAAGGCTATATGAAAACAAAACTTTTCCTGTTTTTCTTGGCTAGGCATTTCAATCTATGAAAGTATAGTAAATGTAGTAAGTAATGAGATAATGAGCCATCCTCGACTTTCACCAGACTTAATAATTATTTTGGAGAAATAACTTCGGCAAATGTCAACATGCTGCTGGCTGACATATATCTTAAATGCAATACTGACCGCACAGATATGGATTACAACGTGATTACAGTGAGGAACTCCTCGTTGTTAATATAAGTGCGTTGCGTCTGCTGACACCACAGGAGCATCATATGAAACCCCGTCTATATGTAACAATACCACGACAAATGACACACTTACTTCTTGGGGTCATAGAAGTCCATGGCCTTCTTGACCTTATTGTAAGCAGCAACCTTGAAGGGGACGATCTCCAGGGTGATGAGTCCTGGGGCCATGGTGAGAACCTTGGCCCCGTGAGTGGGCTCATACAGGTCCTTCCCTGTGTCCGGGTGGGGCATGCCGGCTGGGTCACGGCCCACAATGTAAAAGTTGGCCCCGGCAACCATGCGAGCTCTGCAGTGCCACTGCACCTGTTGGGGGAACACAATGACGACTTACACACCAGGAAAGACTTGAAGGGAGAAAAAAAAAATGGATCACTCCGAGAGATTGAAAACAGAGAGGGTGTACCGTAGAAGACGCCACTTCCACATTGCCTCCCCCCCCCCTTGG
>JAODUH010091731.1:0-14334 GCA_027564835.1 Typhlichthys subterraneus | reverse complement strand
CACCTACCGGGCCGGACCCCATGTCCATCCGGAGGAGCACACTTGTTACTAAATCTTCTAAGCATTTAATCCGATCCACCAACAGCTGTTGTTTCTCCATCCTCATAAACTCCAAATGCTCCTCATAACAGTGTGTATAGGCCCCTCCCCCTCACAACAGTGTGTATAGCCCCCCCTCACTCTTGCGCAGTATCCTGAAGTCGTCAGAGTCCAGGATGTGCTGGTCCTCCCGGTACCACAGCACCTGCAGGGGGGGCGTGCCTCTCAGGCGGCACTCCAAGACCACCAGCTGACCCTTCACCGTGGAGACGTCGTGCAGGCACTGCACACACACACACACACAGAGACACACACGCACACACACACATAGAGAGGGATGAAGTCAGGATAATGTATTTCTATAACTGAAATATTTGCACCATTGTTACTGCCAATATATGTATGTATAAGTACAGTATAAACACATATACTGTAACCTAGAAAAATATATAAATGTTACTTATTTTAAAATGTATTTGTTAATTACATTTTGTAGACTTTAGAGGAGAAATGAATTTGTGAGGAAGGCTGAATGGCGTCCATAATATTTATAATAATTATTAGAACTACTAATTCACTTTGATCAGATATGGGTGAATTCATTGTAACATTAACAAAATAGCGTGTGTTCGTGTTTGTTACCTTCACAAAGGTTGGGGCAACTCCATTCCCTGAGTACTGTTGGTTGTACTGGGGACTCTGTGTCTAGAAAAGGCCAAAATAAGAACTGTAAATATCAGAAATACGAACACAATTTCATTGTTATTTATTCCACACACCATATCCCTTTAGCGAGACATACAAGTACACTTTATCACAAGTAGTTACAAAAATAGGCAAACATGTAAGAAAAGATTGAGGAACTCCTTCTATTTTTGACCTGTGAAGTCTAATGGTCATGTCATTAGACTACTGTGCCATAATACATGGATGAGAGATGTGTGAAGACGGAAACCTTCTCTCTGTCCAACCTGCCCGCTGGAACACAGAGGAGAAGTGTTGCATTGTGGGATTGTTTCTCACAATGTAGTAGTCAGCCAATGCATTTTTAGGGAACACACACATATGCATACACACGCACACAAACATCGACCCACAGAGGGTAGGGATGCACGCGTGGATGTGTGTGTGTGTGCATCTCTACCCTCTGTGGGTCGATGCAGAGCGGCTGGACCAGGCTGGAGTGTCTCTGGGAGGCCAGGGCCGAGGAGGAGGGCGAGGAGCAGCTAGAGGAACAGGAGGAGATCTCACGGGAGGAGGAGGAGATGGTCAGCGACATGCTGCTGGTCTTCTTCTGCACACTCTGAAGGCTGCAATGGCATCATGGAGGTGCTTATAGTGCTGGGAATGTATGACTGCTTGTGTATGTGGGTTTCATTTGGAGTTGTTTGCGTGTGTGTGTGTGTGTGCGTGTCAATAATGTATAGTTTGATGGTGTGTGCTTGTGTGTGTATGTGTGAGTGTTTGTACGTACGTGTGCCCATGTGTGTGTGTATGTGTGTGTGTGTGTTTGTACGTACGTGTGCCCGTGTGTGTGTGTGTGTTTGTACGTAGTTGTACCCGTGTGTGTGTGTGTGTGTGTGTGAGTGCATGTGCGTGCATGTACTGTATGTGTGTGTTTCAATAATATATAGTTTGATGGTGAGTGATGGTGTGGCGTGTGTGTGCGTGTGTGCCTGTGTGTGCGTGTGTGTGTCAATAATATATAACTTTAAAGTGTGCGTGTGTTTGCGTGTGTGCATGTGTGTGTCAGGGGTCTAACTTACTGTGCCATGTCTCCAGGGCTCCAGGGGGCGGTGCCACCGTGCCCAGAACAGCAACGTTCTTACTTCCTATAAAGACACAAAAGATAGAAGAACAGAAACCGATTCAGCAAAATCCTACCTTTCTTCTGTCCTTGTTAAGTGTAGAATACTGACACTTTATGCTTCTGGTGTACATTACTGCAGATAGTGTATGTTGTAAATATATACCATAGTTAGCCTCGATGACAAGATACTGTCATTCTGTTAACTATTATTAACAGAATGTTGTATGTTGCTACGACAGCTGGTGTATGATATATTCTACTAGTGACACATGTACTGTTTGACTTATGAAGACATTACTTATTGTAAGTCGCTTTGGATAAAAGTGTCTTCTAAACGCTGCAGCTGTATATGCAAAACCTGATATATCCAGTCCAACATGCTTTCATAAAGACTTTTCTGCTCATCCTGACCCCACCTTCTCTTGGTCTGTGATGTATTTGTATGTTCAGTATAAACATATTTTTTATTTGAATTGTACTCGATTTAATATAAAAGAAAACTTAGAACAAAAACAAAAAGGCAAACAAAAATTTAGAAACGCTTTATTTTTCACTTAAAACGGGCTATAAATTATTCCATGACCCTTCTAAAGCATCTTTCCTCTGATCCTCTGAATAACAGTTTGACAACCACTAATCTGGAAGAATGCATACAGCCACACACTTGGACAGCCAGTAAGTCAGATGTAGGACATTGGCAACAGGCTATTTAAACAGACAGGAGATCCCTTTGGAATGTAGGGGCTCTGGACAAGGAGAGACAGATATAGAGTCTGCTTGTGTTCAAGTGACATGCTTGTATTCATATTATTTCATAATATGGTTATTTACAGCATTGTAGTACACAGGAGCTGATGCAATCATCCGTTAACAAATAGGCCAAATTATTTTATAAAAGGAAAACTGATTTCCATTATTCCATGTAACCTAATAACTGCAGTGAAAGCAGATATAGACAATTACTACATCATCTCTGACGATCCTCTCTCCTTGAATTTGACCACAGAATGTCCTGCCTCTCTCTCTCTCTCTCTCTCTCTCTCTTTGTCTGTATGTGGATAAGATTTGTGTATCTGTATGTACGTCTGCTGTATATGTTCTGATATAACTTAGGGGAGTCAGTGGGTGGGGAAATGGTCAGGCCTGAAGAGTGATTGTTTGTCTGTATGAATGTAACTGTTGTTTCACTTTGTTTGATGACTCTGGAGTTTACACTTTTTACATCCAATGAAATTAATTTTATATCCGGTGGCCTGAGTTTCAGCTTGCGTTTAAAGCAGAGCCATGGAAATAGCAGAGATTCGCCAATGGTAGTTCGACATTTTCAACATAGTTCATGAAGACGCATAACATATGGCAAAATAGTTCCAGGAAGTGCTTGGTGGGCAATTTTAATTTATATCTAGATATATAACTGAATTTTTTGTTTTTTAGTAGTCAATTAATGCACCGATTTACATTTAAAATAAAATTAATAGTGTATTTTTAGGCTAACTTCCGGGAACTATTTTGAGGCTCTGTTGCTGTGAAAAAACGGTCCATCTCTACATGGCTCTGGTTTAAAGCATTTTAAACCTTACTGGTTAATCTATGTCCCAATTGATCTTCCTGTGTAAAGAGGAATTACATTTCAGTTAATTTAATTTACACAGATAACAATCACTCACGATGTCAGCTATGAAAATGAATTATTATCCAGCTTGATATGCAAGTCAACGCTTATCAGCTCTCTTCCTGATCCATAGAGAAGGAAGAGACTCAGGTTGGAGAAACTTGAGATGCTCTCTGAATTAGACTCTACCTCATACTGAGGAAAAAGACCCCACCCGACGTCAGATACATCTCTCTCTGGGGGTTCTGCTCTCTGTGTTTGTGTGTCTTTTACCTTCTTAAAAACACATTCACAAGCCAACACGTTAAGGAATGACTGCACATATAAACACACAGTGGGGATTCTCCTATTTATAGGGTTTCTCTATTTTCTTCTTTAACACACACACACATACACACGCGCACGGACCCACACGCATGCACACACACATTAACATGTCAGCACACTTCATCCCATCAAACATTCTGCATAAGGACTATTTGGGCTGTAGCTATCTCTTTCCAAAACAATATGATCCTTCCTAACAGCTGTGAGTCATGTGCACTCCTGTATATAAACTATGTCTGCGTACCAATGTTAAAGCCTATTGTTTAATCAACAACAGCTGCTACAATAAGTCAAGCAACATCAGTGACAGTAAACTGAATTAAAAGCCAGTACAGTACATCACAGAGCTACCTGCTCAAATTATATTGTATCATCCTATTCAAAATACATTTTTAACAAACTGTATGATTTAACTATTTCTAAATGAGCATTTGAACAAAAAGTCATTTAATCTGAAAACAGTACAACTGTCTTAAATGTATGACTGTCCAGTTGTGGAACCTACATTTAATGAACCAGACCCTCCCTACCTAAGTTATAGTAAATATGGCAACACATCACTCCCATTTTAAAACTGGCTAGCTCATAACAACAGTTCTCCTAGTGCTACTGTATGCCTACATGTCACAAGAAAACAATGTGGTCAAAGTGTCTCATTAAAGGTATTGTCCAAGTCAATGTTGTTACTAGACAACACAGAAAGTACAACTTTGCATAGTCCAAGCTAGCACACGGACACAGCATACAGCTATTAGCAGTGTTAGGCAGTAACTAGTTAATAGTTACAGTAACTAGTTACTGTAATGTCATTAATTTTTTAATAACTAGTTGTAGTGTAACTAATTAATATTTCTAAAACAGTAATAATATCACAATTAGTAATCCAAGTAATGCTGCATTACTGCGTTACATCAACAAGATTACTGGGCCTAGTAAACGTAGGTTAGACTAATTAAACCGACCTGTCAATCATCTGGTTTGAGAGGCTGCATGTTTTCACTTTAACTGATTGTTGACACTAAGGTTCATTATTGTTCTAATAAAGACGATTCAATTCTAAAATGAGCTGACTACACAGGTTGTATTTTCAGAAGGGGGGAGGCAGGGTAGTGATTGGAGAAGTAATATAGTAATTTAACTAGTAACGTAACTAATTCCTTTTAATACCCAGTAATAAGTAAAGTAATATTATTACTTTTTAAAGGAGTAATATGTAAATAGTTTACGATTCCTGAGTAATTTGCCTAACACTGGCCATTAGACATGCAGCGCGGTGCATATGTTCTGCCAATGTGGTTGACCAGTTATATTCATGGCAGTCGGCTTTTGGGAGTTATGTTCCCATGTAGAAAGGCTGGTAGTTTGTATCCAACAGTATGCAGATGTTTCATACTAGAACAAGGGATATCTCACCATCTTTAGTGCAATTGAACCTTTAGGCTAACCTACTGTGTAAAGCAGTAAACTGTGGTTCGGGACCCACAGGTGGGTCACTGAGTGGCAGTGAGTGGGTAGTGAAAATTACAAGTGGCCATTGAATGAATAATGAATATCAATGAAAGGCTTCCGCACTTTACTATCGTGTTGTTCCACTCATTGGTCATGAGTAATGTTGCGGCATAATAGCCTACTTGTTCCTGATTGGATGAAATCCTATTCAGCCGCGTGCACACCATAGATTCTGGAGCGCTCTGCTCAAAAATATTTGGCGCACACACAGGTACAGCGTTAGCTAACATGGATAGGTCTTTGAAAATGTTGTTTACAGCACTTGTGTTTGGTGGGTCTCTAAATAGATTAGTCCTCTCTAGGTGGGTCCTGGCACAAACAAGTTTGGGAACACCTGGTGTAAAGCATCACAAATAATATAAATATAAAATTAATTTCTTTGTCAATGTTCTCAGTCTCATTTCAACAAAACATGACTGCATTACACCAAGCTAGCGTAACACCACAGACCATTCCACCCTTACACCGATACAGCTTTCTGTGCAGCAAATTGTTTTAGCAGAGATTTAGAATGCAATTTGGTATTCTAGCAGGAAGCAGTGTGTTGAAATATTCTGGAATATTCTGGTAAACAGTGATTACATAAATATAAGGATTATACATTTTCTTTCTTTCTTTCAGTGTACAATGATAAAGACAAAGGAACAAATGTCCAAATAAGTATGAGGCAATACAATACTTATTCTTTTGTATTATTACAGTATATTGACTTTAACTACCCGTGAAATCGCCCCATTCCTGCGTCCAACTTCTGCCACCCTAACTCCTCAGGTTGTCTGGGTTAGGGGACCGATTTAGAATGGACCGGTCACCTGACATCTCTGTCCACCGACAGCGACCCGCTGTCTGCTTGGAGTGTCATGATGGCATGCCAGGCCTGCACAGATGTCCCCCCCACCCCACCCGCCCACCCAGAGCCTGGACCGATATGCCATGTGGCACCTCACCGGGAGGCTGTAGGGTTGGCACCCATATCCCACTCACTATAGTGGTTGGAAAAACAGATGTTTCATTATCAAGGACAATTATCGCGATGAGACAGTCACACACACACACACACACACACTCTCTCTCTCTCTCTCTCTGACATGAACACACACACACAAATAAAGACAATACCCATGGCACATCATTTAAATGTAAACGTTGAAAGATACAGTACACTAATCATGTAATCACAACTGTCCCTAATTACAGAAGGAATAGAGAGGGATCTCCTTGAACTGCTCAATCTCCAAGTTTTACACAGGATAAACAGGGTAAGAGATACAGTATAAACTCTGGTAACTGCACTGCTGATATTTGCTTCCCTGAACCAAAACATAGCGCAAACATGGTATTGCAACATTGACCAAACCACTCACACACACCTACAGAGCTTCCCCAAAGTAAAGCGTACCTGCGTGCGTGCCTTTCGCCGACCCTCAGAAAAAGTCCTACTGATCCAACGGTCCTATTAATCCAACAGAGGGTTTAACATAATAGAAATCTACTCGCCCGTGCGACAACTTGTCACGTCTCAGTCACTAAGCGAGCTGACACACACACACGTACACATTCACATACATGCACAATCACACAAGGGTAACTGTGTATGTGTGTGTGTGTGTGTGTGTATGTGTGTGTGGGGTGGGGGGAATTTGAGGCAGGGGAAGTTAAAGAGGGGCAGGGGCAAATATAGATTTAACTAAAGTAGAACATAGAAACGTTTTGCAGTAGAATTCATTACACATGTGCTTCCTTTAAAGCTGACTAGTTCAGTTTATGCTCGGTAGCTAAAATAGTGTTGATAAGTACAGACATATGAAACATTCCCACTGTTGAACTGTAAACTACGGTGAAAGTAAATAAACACATCAGGAGTTAAACAAAAAAGCATTTTTTTGACATTGGTTTGATTCTGGATTTTTATTTTATTTTACATTTGAAAGATACAGTGTCCCTTTAAACCCACAATGTTTTTGGTAATAACATGTCAAACCGTGTAATATTGCAATTTGGAGATTAATTGCATTGCACGTTGTCCTGTTGTAAAGGAAATATCTATACATGGTAGCTATGGCAACAGCAACAACATCAACGGTGTCTGTGACCTAGTAATGTGGCGGGTAAAGCAATCCATCCACCAAGTGCTTTCAATGTCATATGGGTCAGAGTCCCGGTGAACTGTAGCACACACTGAAACATAGGATATAAATTAACAAACCCTCATAATGATGACCAAACGTCATCCATAGCTTTTCTCAAGAACGGTTTTGAAGACAGTGCTGTGCTGGCTCTGGCCGTCACCATCTTCGGAGTACCTGCCTGACTGCATATATCCCGCGGCAATTCATTATGCATACACGTATGAATTGTTTTTTTTATAGCTGTAAACGACAAAGTAATAGGATTAATCTGTGATAAGACACGTCAATGCTGGTGGTAACATTGACAACACTGCATTTTATGTGCAGAAAACAGAACTACACGTCATATCTGTTAAAAGTGATACACTCATACGTCATAAAATCCAAACGTTAACGCTAATGTTAATGAGGGGTCCCCCTCTCAGCCCCTCCCCTCCCATCACTCAGCTCCTTGGCGCATTTTTTAAAGTTGTGTTGTGTAGTGAGTGGTCAGGCTCAGCGCGGAGGTGCATTTACACTTTAATTGATACGTTTTAAAGAAAATTCACCCTCTGTACTGTTGTCATGAATGGGGAAACAATTTTTTTTTTTTTTTACCAGGCTGTAAACACGTTTATTTTTGTAGTAGTCAACTATTTTAACATTGCATTCTGTGGGGATTGACTCTTTTTTGCAGCCAGACTCAAGTGGACATTATTAGGAACTGCAGATATTTGGCACTTCTACAATGTATTAATTTCTCAGCACCGGAGGTTCTCGCTTGTCCGGAACATTGGTCCCGCCGGCCGTGAACTAACCTGCAGCTGAGCATGCTGGGAGACCTGTGTCTGGTGCCAGTGAGTCTTGGGCCGACACCCGACACTGGTCGGGAGGCTTGAGAGAAGAGAGAAAAAGGTGTTGCTGGGACAGTGTAAACAACATGATGGTTAGTCTCCATGGGAACAATGAAGCCGGGCACATCCACAAAATTGGCCAAAAGGTGATCTCCAAACTTCATGTTAGCGTCCTTGAAGTATATAATTGTAACCGCTTCTTGTTCCCTAATACTTGTAATGGGACTCACTGTAAGTTTCCTTTTTAAAGAAATGTCTGCTAAATTACCTAATTGTAATTGCTTTACACAATTATGCGTGCATTAGACTTGGCCTACCTATTTGTGCATGTGTTTGCATGTAAGCTGGTCTATATTTGAGTGAGCTGGTGAACTGTGGAGTCAGCTGAGATTAGGTTGGGGGTGTTAGTGTCTGGGTTTCAGCAGGGGAGGGGCAAACAAGTGTGTCATTCCAGCTAGTGCCCCAGGGGTGGGTTGAAAAGCATGCGCCACGGCTGATGCCTGTGCCCAATACTAGTACTGCAGCCAAAGGCTGTTTTGCAGAAGAAAAGCCTACAGCATAAAACATGTGCCGCTAACATTTTTAGAAACATTCCTTTACAAGATATTATTAAATGTTAATAGCAGTGGATCTTCTCAAAATTGCAGTAATTGTGACAGGCTGGAAGGTTTCAATAAAAGCCATGTTTTTTTCTGTGAATGTTTGGTGTTTGGTGTTTGGTGAATGTTTGGAATGTTGTGTAAATTGAATATTGTACCTACATTCCAACAGGGTTATGTAAATGAATACCTAAATGTATTCATCAATGGGTACTTATTTGCAGAATAAATGTATAGAACAGACCTATACATTCACTCAGCTTTTAACTATAAACACTGCAATGGCCAAATACTGTAGGTATTCAACACAATGTGCAATTTCACTTTTTTTATTGTTCTTTCAATAACCTAACAACTTAAAAAAAAGAAAAGACAAATAATATAAATTGTCAGTATGTCTGTTGTTCATTAGCCCAAAGCAAAAGTGGTACAGTAAAATATATGACACAGCAATTAAAGGTCCAGTGCAAACAAAACATACAATTTGAAAATGCATTAAAAATACAAACAAAATGTGCTTTTTTTTCCCACTTTTTTTTGTTTCAAACAAATCATGGTATCTACAATGCAAAAAACAAAATATGCACCACTTATAAGCCAAGGAATGGTTAGATTACAGTTATTATGGACGGAGTTAGCTAGTTCTAAGGTAAAACTAACTTACCCTCCCTATTGCTGCAAATCACCTTGAAATTCCTCTAGCAGTGCTATGCAGTGGCATGTTGTCAGAAAACAGAATATAGTTATGGTCAAATGGTGTTCATTCCATCCTTATACTATCCCTTACAATTACAATACTGGATAAATTATCCAAAATACTGCTGTTCAGTTACATTTGGATTTAAATGGTATGTCAAAGATATTTTACATTTTCCTGCTTCATTTTCTCTTATGCTTTCCCCCTTTATAGAAATAGCCCATCAATCATGTATTAGGGCTTCGACAAATCATTAATCAGCTTTCTATACAGTACACGTCTCCTTCTCTAACCACCAACAACCTTGTAGATACCATCCTTCCAACCTCCGTCTTATAGTTCTATAGACCTGATCCCACATACAGTACTCCTGCATCAGACTTGCACACGCCTGCCCACACCATTCATTATTTTCTTCACCTTTATAACGCCTTAAACTCTTGGATCATATGTACTGTATATGGCTGCCCAAATATGACTGTAGTATGTATGACACACACAGTCATGGTTATCCTAATGACAACATTTTGGTGACATTCAAGCTGATTTATAAACAAATTAATACAGAGAAAAGTCTCCATTTTAACGGCATTATCACGCATGTCCCTAAACAACTAATACGCTGAATACTGTATTACATGCACTAACAGCCAAAACGTTTTGTCATGTCTATCTACATTTTCAACAAATCGACACCTGTCACCATTTTTAACTTGTGTGCAGAACATCCATGCAGCAAGGCCCAAAATGTGTCATATGCTGTATCTCTCACATAATTCATCATCTCCCACTTCTGCGCTCACCTGAGCCCTTGACAGAATCGCACATAAAACCCCTCCCCAAGTGACTGGAGGCTTCTTTAAACCAGGCTTGGAGGTGGAGGAAGAGAATGAGCGAAATGCTCAAATGGTAGAACGTGAACGATGAACACAAATGGACAGATAGTCAATGTCGAAAATGCGATGGGCCATGTGAGAAAAGAGGAGAGTCTGAAACAGAAATGACAGGACGTGTTGATAAACTGGAAGGAAGAGAGTTTATGAGAGAAGTGAGTCACTGTCACGTGTAGGTGTGTGCTGGACAGCGTGGGAACAAAACCGCCACAGCATCAATTATCTTTTCACCAATAACCTGACCTCACTAAAAAAACAAAAAAAATCACATTCCACATGTAGCTAACAAAATGAAACGGGTGAGAAACAAAGCCAATTAAATAATTCACCTATAGTTCAGTATACTGTGCATGTTAGGTAACAGATTTCTCCTAGGCAAAGGCTTGTATCTGGACTAACTTGTCTAGGCAATATGGATAGCATATAGCATGTTTGATTGACCATATCCAACATATGGAATATGTATAATGTGCTATAAAATACATGAATGATACCATTGCTATTTTATTTTTTCATTCTCGAAACTAAGAGGGAATGTTCTGTACATGGTAACCCCCTGTGCTCCTTATTCTATATAAAATATATTCTTTGCAATGTTTACTGCGGTAAAAGTATTTAATTTCATTGAATGTCATTATGACACAATATCATTGCATACAGATTTAGCTCAGAAAGCTAACCTTTAAAGATTCAGAAGAAAGATTTGCTTCATCCACTAGAAGTAAAACATGTTAAAATGTGTTTGTTGCAAAAACATGTTTGACAGAATCCACAGAATGTTTCTTTCACATTCACGGATGTTTCACATATGCTACCACAGAGGTGCTTGGTCAGAATTGAGAGCCTGGCCATAAAAGCAAGGCTTCTGCTGAACTTTTTAACCAGCTCGCCAATTCAACTAATAAATGTATAAATTAATGCTCTCTGAATCCTATGTGAAAATGGTTACAAGTAGCAACATAAATGTTTGAGCAAAGAACACTGATTTTGGAACTACTGTATCTTGTATACACATTAATAATATGACATTTATCCATTCCGTAATGTGCAATCACCCTAAAATTCTGTACCTATAAGCCAATTTGTGTGATTTTCAATGTTAGCTAGCTATGGAGAGGCACTGTTACAATAAAGCAATAGCATACTGTAACATTGAAATCATTTCCAGTCCAGATTCCAGTTCTCACAGAACCAGCTGCAATTTACTGTGTTTCAAAACAATAAACAAATTAGTAATGTTACCATTTCATTAAAAAGCAATTAGTTAACATTTATGATAGCAACCCTATTAATGAAATACAAAGTATAGTGGAAATGATTAAATCTGAAGAGAAAAAGCTAAACAGAATATTAATTATTCTGATAATAAGAACTGCATCAGTAATTAAACAATTTCACATTTGAAGGAATTTTTCCAATTGGTTTTCAATTGTTTTCATGTTATTTCCAGACCATTACACCATATACTGTATTTGCAATGAACTGCCAGAAAACAACATGGGAAACATATCACAAGACTTTCCATTAGCACTGTTTTACTTAATATCTAACCTTTTATATTTCATAGTACTGTATATTAAATCATAATAGGAACACTGAAACGTAAAGTTATAAACACATAATTAAAATCTTATATTGGGCATATTGCTTCAGCTTCTTAACATGTGAATCAATTTGTTTTGATTTTCATATACGATGGTTTATCCAAATGTTTGATAATTTTAGACAGTATGCAAACATACTCAAACTGCTAAGAAAAAGGTTTCTTAAATTCTCACTTTTAAGCGTGGGAAACATTGTAAGACACTATTACAGAAAACGCATAATACATATAGGCAGTGTGCAAAGGGCTTAGTTAAATTCCTAAGTGAGTCCACAAGCTCAATGATCAATGATCTTGTATATATCAGACAAAATATGAACATGAACAAGATTCTTGATAGCCTTAATGTCAATAACACAAGAACATGTCTTCAACGCGTAGTTCTTTGGCTTGTAGCTTGTTCATGATCATTCTGAACATTAAGAAAATGAACACACACTAACATTATAAAATCATGAAAAAAACATTTTTACATTAATAAGCCCACAAGCCTATACACAGATGGCTGATTATTAACTTTATAGAAAACAGTGCACATAATGGGATTAGTCTATACACCTTCTATACACTGTACAAACAGACAGACATCCTTTAGCCATTCTTTTGTAGCTATATTTGTTTCTATACTTTGTACAAAATAAAGGCATTTCCTGAAGTTAAGCGTAAGCTCCTTAATTATACATTTTAATATGATAGATAAGCTGTGGATGGAAGTAAAGCATTCTGCTATCAGCGCTTGTAAAAGCACTGGAGTGTACAATACAGGTAAATAAAGAAAACTTAGATACAGTACTTTATATATATATATATATATAACAATAATCGAAATTGATAAGTATCTTCCTCTTATCAATTTAGTACTAATTACATTTATCGGTCTTATTATGAGCATTATTTGTTTAATTTTCAACATACCTTTTACTGCATTTTAAACTGTTTATTGGCATTAAAATAAATGGCTTATGATAAACAGACTTCACAATATACTTCAAATAGAAAATTATGCTTTTCAAATAGTGCAGGAAATTCTTCAATCACACATTATAAATAGTGCATTATGAGCAGTAAACCTTAATATCAATAAACAATACTGGATTAATACACTCAATATAGTCAAGCCAACCCAGTTCAAACTGTAATTATGATTATTATGACACCTAAATGGCCTTAATACAATTGAAAACTGAAGGTGGGGATTAGAAACAAATAATATTGAGGCTCAGACTGCACAATATTTTTTTTTTTTAAAGAAAATAAAAAAAGTCAAGAAACTAAAAAAAAATAAATGTAATGAAAGAACAGAGAGCATCTGAAACTAGTTATCTGTGTGTTCATCACATATTCTACAGTCACTGTAGATACGTGGTGGTTAATAGGCATGCTGGGGCTGATTATCCACACATTTTGGAATTGAATTCCATTTTCCAAGTCCAAACATTGTCCATGTAATGAAGGAGGTTCAGGAATGCCTTCTGTTATTCCTTTGTTGTAGAGGAACTCTTTGGACTAGAATTTGGGGAGTTGAAAACCACTAGAAATAAATGGTCTAGTCGTTCTCCAACTGACCAGTGACCACAGATGCCCTTTCCTCCGTTGGACATTCACACAGCTGCTGATAATAATAATAAAGTATAATTTCCAAACATCACCGGGGTGAAAGGGGCTGCAGACCATTATGAAGAAAAGAGATGGGCTGAATCCAGTTGACGATGATATAAGTGCCACTAGATAAGAACAAGTTGAGCAATTCCAGAATATTTGCGATATTATGGCCAAATTAATAGAATTACGGATCCAGACATTTCTACATGGACCGCCATTTAAAATAGTAACAGAATAATAGTAACAGTCCCCACCAGTTGAGCTCAGAATAACGGATCCAGTCATCACCAGTTGAGCTCAGAATAACGGATCCAGTCATCACCAGTTGAAGAGTGAGTTTTGTCCGAGTGTCATGAAGTAAATCTGACTGCTTCCACCTGACTGGACAGATGCAAAGAACACCTGCACACAGACCATAATATTAAAGATTGTATACCTCCCACTAATGACCATTAGTGCAAATGATGACATTTGCAACTGCTAATTCATTTAATAAAAAACAAATAATAATACAACACAGTTTTAAGCAGAAAACAGATGCAGTGGGTGCAGTTTGTTGGTCATCTCCTGCTCGGTGGAGGAGTGTTGTAACGAGGTGATGCTAACATGGTCCCGGACTATGTATGGATGGCGGTGGCTATTACTGCAGAAGCCAAGTCTCCAATTCAGACACGCGCTACG
>JAODUH010091720.1:0-14335 GCA_027564835.1 Typhlichthys subterraneus | reverse complement strand
TTTGAGAAATGTGCTATTCCTTTGGAATACATCAAACACAATTAGCCTACATGCCAGTTGCAAATAGCTTACTTTACCGGCATGCCTATAGCAACAACCAAGGACCGAGGGTGGGGCATTGAATATAGTGAATAGTGGACTTGCCAATACTGGTAGCCTTATGATGGTCATCAAAGTAGGCAAATAAACAAATGTAACTCGAGTTAGTCTACATCAATTTTAAACATAATACACTTTTTTTTTTTTTTTTTTTTCTCTCAGTGGGGGGGACGATTTTGTATTTTACAAATCCCCCCCCGTCCCCACCCCCCCACCCCCACCCACCCCCCTCGCCCAACGCGCCCCTGTACCGTAGTATTCAGCAAAATACCCAGGCTAAGGAACTGAAGTTGATTGCCAATACGCAAACTGTAAGTAAAGGTTTAATGTTTTTGTAAACCTATAGCTTTTGATAACTGGTAGGCTACCGTCAGGGTTTTAATTGAGCTGGACCCAGCCGGAGCTGAGCTCTGGTGTACCTTGGCTGAAAATGAGCCACATGCTGAACACTTCAAGTAACAGTTTAACATTATGAATTTAGATTTATTATATAATTGAACACTATTATCTCAGACATTTTAATTGGGCTACAAAACACAAACAGGGAAGACAGTTGACCTGTGGGCTAAATTATTTACAATTGCATTTTATTTTTCAGAAACTGGACAACACTGGTGATGACAGTTAACGAACCCCCATCACCCCATGCCTGGCATGAAATAATCTACTTTACATCAGTTTGAGTTTTAGTTATTAATACGATATGCATTTCATATACTTTAATTTAATAAATGAATATATAATTATGCAGACATTGACAAACATATTACAGTAAATGGAATTTGCTGAATAAATATGTATAACAAGTCTTGTTGTTATTTGTTACCAAATGGCAATCTGCAAGTAGTCTATATAGAACATAATTATCGATATAGCTTAGTCCACTGAGCCAAAAATAAATAAAATGTTAAAAGATTATTACACATCAGGTGTGAACCTACGACCTCAATATTACAAGCTCAACACTTATCCAGGTGAACTAGTTATATACACTATTAACAGCTGCAACACTCTTATTGGTATGAAGATAATGTTTTTCAAACATGCCGTTGAGAAAGACAGGGAGGGGTGATCACCTACAAGTGCTGCCATCTAATGTTCAAACAAGGGATATGGAATGCTAAGTAGTAGCTTTCATTTTATGATTTATTTGATACAGTTGCAATTTCATGCTATAGTAACCATCCATTCATGAAATAATATGTGTTTGGGTATACATTTGGCTAGTTATCAACATGTGACACCCCTGTCCTTCCACCGTCCCTTAACATGATTCTGGGGCTGTGTGACCACTGCTGCCGTGACAATGTTCCAGCAAGGTGGAATGAATATGCAATGCTAATGCCTTGAAAACACTGTGGAAATTGAAAAGAGCTTGTGATTCAAACCAATATGGTTGCACCACTGAGCAAAGCAGCCGTAGCGCGATGTCAGCACGCTACGCAGATGAAGAGGCGGGGTGAGTGGCTTGTTGGATTAAAAAGCAACAGTCACTGAAACCGACTGTAATCTGAGAACAGGATGAAAATGTGTATAATACTGTGCTATTTCACATAATCTATGTTGTATTTTCACCTAAGCATGTCAAATACAATGCATTGAGCCTCAAGGAACTGAGTCAACATGTGAAAAGGGGCATGCATGGAATGTCCACTTTAAGACTTTGTCCCTGCTTTCCATTACTGTAGGTGCATTCTTAAAGCACTCATTACCTTTATCTTAACTACATAGAGTGAATGCACTTAGACATTGAACAAGGACAGTGACTTCTATGCATTGATGTTCAGGTTACACACAATAGTTTTCACAAAAAGAAAGTAAGCACAGCACTTTGAATGGAAGCAAATTGTGCATGTCTGCATGGAAATTTTAGGATGTGTGAGGATTAGTTTGTGTTGTATTTTGAAATACAGCTGCATTAAAGTTTCTATTTGAACCTTCATTTTTCATTAGAAATTGTGTGTGCGGTCATAATATTGTAGAATTACTGAGAGAATGATAGGCATACTGTAAAATATGTATCTTGTTACAACATGTAGTCTTAGAAGTCCAGTTGGAAAAGCAGGAGATGGTTGAAAGGACAGAACAGATCAGAACATGTTTTATGAGGTGGAACGGCAGTTAAAAGTAATTAATTCTTCGTCCAGGGCTGCTGATGTTCTAATCAAACCGCTCATAAGGACGGGGCAGATCGACCCCTCCACGGCCTCATTCTGCAGGGGTGAGCAGCTGTTTGGAACAGATACACATGCACACTTGCCTGGGATTTGATGGGCTGGACATGCCCCTTTGTTTCTCGGTCAGAGTTTGGTTCATACGCACTCCTATGAACAGATGCAGTCTATCCATAGACATATGTTACATACTGTATATCAGATAGCAACAAAATCAGAAAAGGTCCCAAATAATATAATACAACAATACACATCATTTGTATTTTTGTTAATTCAATATAAAAACAAAAGCATTTTGTGATTTACCTTGGTCTAAACTTCCACTTTTGGACGCTTGGCATCTCGTTACCAGGTCAGGGATTGGTACAGTATCACCTGCTCACTAGTGTGACACTGTTTTATAAGACAGCCAGTATGAACTTGCCTTGTAGGAAGTCATTGATATAGTGAGAGAAGAGTCTTCCAAATACCCTTTAGGGCATATCATTTGGAGTACTGCATCATCGTTCAGCCTACTGGGGAGCAAGCTGTCACAATATATTCAACCTGACTTCATTCCAACATTGCTGGAAGGCAGAGTATGATGTGTTCTATTGATATAATGCAGTTTCGGTTTTTCAGAAAGAACATCTCCACTCACCTGTATACAATATGAATCAAGAAAACCGGTATGACTTCTTTGTAAAAGCATTGCATATTTGCTTTACTTTTAGAGAAACAGAAAGTATATGCAGTTCTTCGGTTTGAATAATTTAACACAAATGTTTGTTCTTCATGACCTCTAGTACAAGTCATGCATGCTTAAATGTAAAGTGTAACTGCACCCCAGCGCTGAGCCTGACTCCACCCACTACACAACTCTGAAAAATGCGTCTTAAGAGCTGAGTGAGCCGGGGGGCTGAGAGGGGGACCCCCCTCAACATTAACAATAACGTTTGAATTTGATGACATATGAACAGACGGAGTGCTCCGTTGAAAAACAGCCAGGTCCTGTGGTGATTTCAACAGATTTGAGCCCATAAAGTTCAGATTTTTATAATAACAGGGATTTTGTCAATATTAACACCAGCATTGATGTGTCTCATCATATATCAATCCTATTCCTTAGTTTACAGCTAAAAAAATAAATTGTTAGGGTGCAGTTACACTTTTGTATAATCTCTTAAAGGGCCCATATGTCATTAGGACCGACATTTTTGCCTTTAAGGTGCACATTCAGTTTCAGTTGTAGTTGCAAGGTTTTTCTAACATGTCTTAACTGGATTGGCTCTGACTGAAGAAAGGTCAGAGGTTAGTGGCGATGATAATGATATCTAACCTGACATGCCATTGGAATTGTTGTTACAAGTCCATCTGGGGGGCCGTACATTTAAACTGTTTGTGAATGGCTGTACTTTAAAAAGAAATACTTTGCAGTTGATTGGATAAACCATCTGGTCGTTTTCACTGTCGGCACCATGGTCGGCACTCCTAAACCACGCCCATATAGCTATAAACACGACACTGATTGGAAAACCATGCCAATATAGCTATAAACTATATTGATATATTAAAATAAAGTTGATTGGAAAGTTCAGTTGCTACTCGGACACATTCAAAATTATTCCAAGGCTTTCCAGACTGATTCTCACGGCGAAATTAAACTGAAGCTGAAGGCTAACTGATATCACCCATGGTTGCCAAATGGGACTCGTTTCACACCATGATTTGAGAGTCCAGTCCTAATACAGGTCCTTTTAACACAATTGACCACACAACTGCTATTCTTTTAATACTAGACACATTCATGGATGACACTCGTCTTTGTGTGAGCACACACCAAGCGTGCGTCATTCTGAGCCTATGTGGAATGTGCTCAACCCTAACCTGCTTTCTCAGGATTTTTCAGCTGAAAGATTTCCCCCTTATAATGTTGATGCGTGTGATTTGTATATCTGCTTTAAGAACTATGTATATGAACAGTGATCAGGCTGAAGGTTTATCGGGGAATGTACAGAAGGTTTCGTCTCATGCATGTGCTGTTATGGCCTTACATCAGGGATTTACGATGACTTTGCACTGAGCTCTCCCCTCCGAGCCCTGTTGAGCTCAGCTCCTGATTTGTGTAAAGTGTAAAGAGTGAAGACCACATCCAGCTCAGCAGAAGCACAATTCTCCACAGTCCTCCGCTAATGGTTTCCATTAGTCCCAGGCACTTAGTGCAGGCTTACCTGCTGTAGGCCCCCTACCTGTCCCTCTCTCTACTCGGGAGGAACAAAGGCCCTGTGCTCCCCATTACATGCTATGCTTGAGATTGAGCACAGATGTTGAGCCTCTTGCCCTCAGCCCCGACCGTTCTTTTACGGGCACATAAATTCACTGCAGTCAGCTCCTTTTGATGTCGGTAGCAAGATGTATACCGTACATCACAGAGCGGACAGTATGCGCCTTTGAAGTGTAGCTGCGGCCATCGCATATTTCTTTCTTTTGTTCTGTTATCTGCCATCTAATCATCGTGACACCTTGACTCAAATGTGGTGTTCTGAGCCAAGATAATCCCATGTTGAATTTGTTTAAATGTGTGACAGGTAACATGAGAACAGTAGAATATTTGTAATAATTTAATTGAATGTGTACAAACATTGACATTGTTTAATTACATGGGATGGGGAAGGAATTGATAATATTTTAAAGCCTCTGGTGTTACGCTAAGAAACAATGTTCTTTTGTTGTTTATAGAATGTTGTTTATAGAAAATTACTTAATGGCTTGGAGGGTGGTCTTAACTTTATGGTTAAGGTATAGTACCCCGTACAGAGCTAGTCCCCCGCAAAAGAAAAACCTTGTGGGTCAGGTGGTACAGTCAAGAGGCTCATCATGTGTACAGTATACACCAAATCATGGAAAAACTAATAACAGCAGCAGTTGAAAGGCATATTTATTTACCTATGATTAGTACAAGTATATAGCATGTGTCAATTTTACATGTAGCCTATAGCTGTTTGGACAATTGACTGCAGTGTATGTTTGATATTGGTTAAAGTCATATGCTGACACACCTTTGCTGGTAACACTTTTAGTCTGTATTGGTATAAACAACGGCTGGTTTTTACTTTCTATTAAGTTCCATTTGTTTTGCAAAATGCATCTCTAGACCATACTACAATATAAAGCATCAAAATAGAACCTGAATAGGAGTTCATGGTGCAATAAAACATTAATTTATAAATGTAAAAGAAGATATGGTCAAGCCAGTGTATTAATGTTCCAGTAATGACAGCACAATGCATGCTTAGTATTTTTCTTTTACAATTACTATTTTGTTTGCCAAACAAATATTTTTAGTCATTGGAAAGTCATGGGAATAATCTAAAGGTTGTCCACACGGTGACTCCACCCAGGCATACACTGACACTAATTATCAGTAGCCCTCATTCTGCAATGTCATTAGACAGTGGAACCTTCAGATGGGCTTTCAAAGTTCATTTCTACCTCACAGCTCCCTCACCAGTGACACACAACAGCAGCTGCTGTTGCCTTTTGCCTGAGCTGTCCATGTCATGTCAGGACCCTCAGATAGCTCCTCACAAGGGTTAAGGTGGATGGCTCTGAGCTCAAAGGTCATGGGTTCAATCGCATGTAATGACGGCCAATCAATAGCACTGTGCAGTTAAGTTAATTAAATATTACACTCCTACCAAAGGATGCTTTGGTGACGGATGCAAAGGCCTTTTTTGTTTTCTCTTGTCTTTGAGCATCTCTGTGCATGGGAGATCGGGGTTTGACAGACCCTGTTACACATCCTTGAGAAAAATGCCTAATGCCTACCTGCACCATAGTAACTGTACATCCACCTCACACTGTACATTGAATGACATTCCAATTCAGGTGTGTACATTTGATATTCCATCACTAGTTCACACTTAATCAGGCTGACCCATTATCAGACAGTGTGATTATAGCTGTCAGCCTTGTGTTTTCTTAAAGGCAAAGCCAGTTTGACAATACTACGTGTTTGGCATCCAAAGGTGTTTGTAGTTAGAGCTAATGAGGAAGAAGCAAACAACGACATTTCCCAAAAGCCAAAATAAAGGAACAGTGTCAGGCCTATCGAGCCAGGGGACTGGGCGGATTGGGTTCCCCAAGGACAGACTCCTGTGCCAGCTGGCAAGTGAGTTGCTTTGGTTTTGTCTCGGGGAAGTGGCTGGGAATGATGCTGGCCGTGTGCAATGGTCCCAAGCTTTTTTTGTGTACTCTCAATGCTGTACACCAGAAAATAAGACATCAAAAATAGAGCAAAAGACTGCAATTCGGTCAATGAGCCATGTTGTCTGACTTAAAATAACCTCGTCAGAAGAGACAAACCAGGGTCTGTAGTTAAACCCAATGCCCGCACAGTTCATTTAAGTCAACATAAAAATAACTGCATGGCAAAGGCAGTGATTATCAGAATGAGTCACTATAATTCACTTTTATAGTACAATAATTCATAGTGTATTAGACATGATGGGTTACTGTCAAGTACAGAAAGTATATGTAAGAATATAGAATATAAAGCAATAAAACATTGTTGGTCATGAATGCTAAAACGTCTGTGTGTGGTACACAGAGAATGTAAAAACAACAAAGAAAAATAACTGTGGAAGACAGAGGGGCTCAAAACACTGGTTATGCTTCCAAAAATGTATGTGACTGAAGGGCAACAAACAAACTGCTGGAAGAAAATTATGCACATTTCACACATTTTTAGTGTGTCGGTCTCTACAATGTTTTCTTCGTATCCTCTTCCACAGAGACACAGTACAGTTTGTACACATGCTTTGATTAAGTGCATTTGCGTCAGCAGAGGGGCTATTGGTTTCTGCAAATGCTTAAACATATATGAAAGATTCTTATTTAAGCCACAGCTGGACTACTGTGGAGCATTTGGTTTTCAAAACATATAATCCTGCTATATTATAAATTATGTATTTTTACAGTACATGATTCTATTCTGTCTTGGTCTGATGTTATCAAAACATCCATCGCTAGGGCTTTTACACACATAATAGAGGAAGAACCCTGTATGTGGTCTCACTTTAAGAGGCTGTAAGCAGAGAAAGCTGCCCCACATAACTATTAACATGCTGCAATAAAGACACCATAATGTTCAGTATTACCAACACTCCTCCCGGTGAAGTAACAACCTCTTTGTTTGACTGAAATCCACTCTCCAAACAAGGAAACAAACAAAACCAACCACCTGCAACACCTAGATTACCCATAAAGATGTTTTGTTAGTGAAATGACATGTTTGTGTCCTGGTAAACCACACAGATAATTCCACACAGACCCTTTAATAAAGTGAAATCAATGGATTTACTGCACAGGGAGGGTCTGGGTGGATATGGTTTGACGGGAAGAAAGAACCCTATCACCCATACGTTTGTGCCACAACCTCCCCCTACACATTAAACAGGGGCTCACGCTGTCAGACCCCACACAATGTTAAGGGCCAAACAGCATGAGACTGAGATGGGATTGGAGCAGGGGTTATGGGACCATTGCCATGGACCCATTGGGTCTGCCATAAAGCTGGCCAGTTTGCTGCCTGGTACAGCAGAAAACCTGACACAGTAATTCTGTCACCTTAACTGGGGGAAGGCAAACATTTCAAAGGTAACAAGAAAATAAAAGTGGTAATACTGAAAAATACTGAATGCTGAATAATGCATTTAGATTTTGGGTTCCATTAACTAACTTCACTGTTTTTCCAGTCTCCTTTGGGTCGCATCTACATCACAAGAGAAAGCACAAAAGCCAGTGAAAGCTAAACTATACCGAAGACTAAGGCTATGCTTGGAGAAGCTTCATGCACTTTTACTATACAGCTGTATCAAACACGTCAGAATGGACCTGCATGCCATACCGGTAAAACCAACTCAAAACAAGAATTTGATATCTGAAAGAATAACCTAACAAGTTATAGCAACCTGACCCATTGCTTGGGCAGTGTGGAGGCCATGTCAGCGAACTTCAAATATGGTAATTTTTGGAGAATAAATCAGGTCACTCAAGGACAGGATTATTTTTTAGGGTCACGGATATTTACATTTTGAGAACGGCATGTATTTAAATTATTCATTTTAATGTTTTGTGTTTAAATACATACAGTACTTGTTGAAGTTAAAGATAATGTCAGCGTGTAGGGCAGGGCTATTCAACTCCGCTCCTGGAGGGCCGCACCCTTCATGTTTTGGACCTCTCTCTTCTCCAGCACGCCTGATTCAAGGTTGTTAGAAGCCTGATAACGACCCGTTCATTTAAATCAGGTGTGTTGGAGCAGGGTGAGATCTAAAAATTGCAGGGTGGGGCCCTCCAGGACCAGAGTTGACTAGCCCTGGTGGGTATAGGCTAAAGGGAAAAAAGTATAGTACATTGTACTGTACATTGTTTTTCATTAGCAGCGCCACCGGTTCTTGAACAAAAGACTTTAAGCAACTATCCATGAACAGCATTTCCACAGAAAAACAGGCTGGTATTTAAGTTCCTCTCAGTTGCTTTGGTAAACATATTTTGAGTCATTCTTAACATTTGCAAAGCAGTTCGTCAAGTTCAAGAAACAATACAAACAGTACAAACAGCATCACACAACGCATTACCTGCAAATGCCTGTAACTTGCTCAAAATAGTCCATCTCTCAAAGGTAAAGATGAATGATACTGAACATCGGTAACAGCAATAAGAATGAAAAGTCCTTGTTTTGGTAAACAAGCTATAGTCAAAATGCTTAGCCATGTTCTCAGTATTTTATGATGGATAATGTTTTAATGAAATAATTTAAAATACACATGGCTGCACTTTTTATGTAGGCTTATATACTGTATACCTATACTGTATATGTTGTAATAATTACTGCTAAATTACCCTAATTGTACATGGAAGCATACAAACCTCTTATCTGTGCTTGGCATCCTTTACGAATTCAGAAGAGAGAGAGTGTCATATTACATGCATGCTGAAGCTTCCCATGAACGTGACAGCCAAGATATGTGATTTCCAGCAAATGTCACACAGCCATTGTGTTTGAATGAGAATCCGAGGAACCCTACTTATCAAAGTACACACCTGAATTGTCTATCCATTTGTGACAACGTACACACAATTGTACAGCACCACATTAAAGGCTGTGGACTTACCACAGTGGCAACAGAGGGTGCCCTGGGAAGAGATGCTGTACTGTAGGATGTTATCGCCACAGTATAAAAGCAAGAAAGGGGGTTCCTCAGATATCCAGTTTCCAATTATACTGCTATACTCATGTTCCTTTTCAACCAATTGGTTGTTTCATTTGATTTGATCCCTTGGTGAAAAGCATTAGCAGTTGGTTTTTATTTATTGTAATATATAAATTAAATACATTAAATACATCTATTAAATTCATGAAAAGTGTACAATAAATTGTTCAGAGGAAGTGAAGCATTTTAAAGGAACAACCAAATCCAGCCAACATCAATTATAGTATTGATACTGTATGAAAATAGGTTAAACAGTTAAACCAATTTGTTTATGTATTGATGATTAATACATTATTCAAATTAATTTAGATACTATATGCTCAACAGCTTTCTGTCGCTGCAGTGACTAATGACAATTTCAATAAAGGACACTCCATAACATGAGGAAGTTTTCTCCAATATGTCTCAGTAAATCAAAAGCTATTGACAACAGTTGATAATGATACTCATCATAAAAACAATATGTAATATATATTTCCCTTGAATTATTCCTTAGCTAAGAATTCACAGTTCGTTGCATATGCATCAGTGCACTAAAGAACAATGGATCTCTGTATCGGGCATTTTGTATATTATTTTTAAATAGCAGAGTTGTTTCTAAAGCATGTTTTCTCCCAACCAGTACATTTTAGCTAACGCATCCTAAAGGCCTTAAAAAGGTTTAGTTTACTCTGACAAAACAAACGTTGCCAAAACGTGTTTTTGTAAGGACGCAACACATATGAACACAATCATTGTAATCTCCGTAAATAAGAAACGGGAGTAAACACTATCTGTTCAGTACCCAGAAGCATCCCATGTTGTGGCTCACAAGTGTTTTGATACACTGACACCTGAGAGTCGTACTACTGGTTCCACAACACACACCCACGGCTACAGCATTTCCAGTTAACTGGAACACCACGTGATCAGGAAATACACACTTTAGAGACAAGCACAGAAAAATATGAATTATATGGTTATATACTTGACACTAGCCTGACAAATCTTGGTGAGTGGCATAATCATAACACTGCACATAATGTATTCCAAAATATGCACATGCATTATTACACTACTGTAGCCCAATATTGGCCAAGATCATGTTTGAAATGAAATGTTATTTCTTGTTATGGCATTACTTAACATTCAGGGTTAGAGACTCAGCAGATTGCATTATTGGTATGATGTATCCATCCATCCATCCATCCATCTTCTCCCGCTTATCCAGAGTCGGGTCGCGGGGGCAGCAGCTTCAGCAAGGGACCCTAAACTTCCCTTTCCCAAGCCACATCAGCAAGCTCTGACTGGGGCATCCCGAGACGTTCCCAGTCCAGTTTGGAGATATAATATCTCCACCTGGTCCTGGGTCTTCCCCGAGGCCTCCTCCCAGCTGGATGTGCCTGGAACACCTCCCAAGGGAGACGCCCAGGAGGCATCCTTACTAGATGCCCGTACCACCTCAACTGAACTGGTATGATGTAGAATTATGACTATAGAGTAGAACTTTACAGCATTGTATTTACCTCCCCGTTTCATTCTGGCATCAATTAAATAAATGTATTGTTGCAAACAGCAAGTATGTAAAATAATTACCCTGCTATATGAAGGAAAACCATCTAATATAAGTTTATAGCTTCAAATAGTTTGTTAATGTTCCTTTTCTGCCATTAGTAGTAAGTGCTGCATGTTGACTGAGGATCCTGTTATCTGCCTTTGTCAATACTGACAAATGTTGCCTATAAGAAAAGCCAAATTCTATTTAGCTTTGTATTAATACATCTTTGACACTAAAGCAAGTAGATACATTTGCTGAGAAAAAACTGAGCAGCTGTCCTCTGTGCTTACTACCAATATCTTGCGTATTAAATCGATGGTACGACTCGACACAGCCTCCTTAATTCTGATATACCTTCACTGACCGGCATTACCATGGCATCACTGCCATCTACTGGTCAAATTAGTAACCCATGATAAGGGCAGGGCAGCCATAGCTACTGTTAAACTATGCACCAGCTAACCAGCTGTAAATTGAGTTTAGGTGGCTTTCCTCAACATTATTTAACAATTAAACAACAATTCACTCAAATAACATAACTTGAGTTAATTTGAAATGTTCTCTTTATTTTGACGGTCACTGGTATTTGACAAAAATTCCCTTCCAGTAAACCTCATACAAGTATTTTAATTCACCGACTGTCACCGGCTAAACACAATTAAAATACGCTACATGACAAGCGCCAACATGGTACATGAACACAATTTAAGGCCCCGATATACTTGCTTTTGTGCATCAGGGGGCAGATCAGGGCCGAATCATCCCTGGCTGATCCTGATACTGCCCCCACGTTCATGTGCTGTATTGAATCATGCGTACGCGTAGCGGTAATTTCTGAGGACACGCAATAACTACGCTCTAAAGGAACGCAGGATACATGCCCGATACGCATGGTAGCCATCTTCGTGTACGCGTAATTAAAAGCAAGTATATTGCGTGCTTTAGGTGAACTACAGGTTTTGTGCAAACTGTTGCCATTGGGTAAGAATGTGAAACATTTATTTTTTGGTGTATAAATAAAACTTGCATATTGAATACATAAATACTGTACACACCCACACACCTATAATTCACAGAGTTTCCACCTGAGACCTAACCGACATCCTCACTATTCAAATTATAGAGTTATAACAGACTTAACATTTGTCAAGATGCAGAAATAAAGCCAGGGATTTTAACCGTATAAAACGAGTTGGGTTTAAGTGTGACTGAGGTACATGAGGCATACATGAAGCATAATAAGGCTCCTAAAATAAAAAATAATGTGCAATGGATAAGGTAAGACAAACTCTGAGGTATACCCGATGTTGGCTCAAAACAATGAAAACACCTTTGTTTACATATTCTTTTACAGCATGACACTACAAATGTGATACTCCATATTGAGAACTACTACATGCAAGTCTAGCTTTGGCTTGTCCAAATAACCATGTCACAATTCCCAGAGTTTTTATGTGTTTTTAAACTAGCCGGTGTAACAATGCTACAATGTTGAAATATTGTAATATTTGGTGTCTCAGACAGGCTGGACATTGAGGCTTTATATGAAAATGCGTGGCTGGATGAGTATTCTAGTTGCTATTCATTCAGAATGTATTCAAAAAACATTTGGTTGTTATCCCTCATAGGAATGGAGCACAATCTCTACACAGTGTCTCCTTCCATGTCCATTGGCAGATGTATATAAAGGTAAGAGAAGGGATTCCGAAGCGTTTAGTGAAGCAACAAGGAGCTCGCTCCCCTTTAAACGCTAAGGATTAAAGTTACTCCCACTGTTACAGCATGCAGTGTTCAAAGTGTGCATACCCGCCTTGGCGAGCCACTGTCGAGTCGTTCAGTGCAACGCGGTGAAGCCGGCTCCGTTGCTCTCGTTTGTCTTGCAGCCTGGGTCTGGAGAGGACGAAGAGCTGGGGAGGGCCAAGGCGGGGTTGGGGCTACGCAGAGCTGCTCGCCTGCTGCGCCTAGGGTGAGCCTTGGAGGGCCGAGGGGTGCCGACCAGCGAGGGGGCGGCGTGGCGCGATGGATGTGGCCCCCGGCAGAGCTCCGCTGGGGGGGCAGAGGCATCCGGGAGGGTCGGAGGAGCACATGGTTTCCCCGGAGGACACGGGCTGGGGAGGAGAGGAGAGCGGGAGGCGGACTCCAGGAGTCCCTTGGTTCCCTGGGTGCACTGAGGGGAAGGGGGGTGGGAGGTTGAAACAGGTGGTGGTCAGGCTGGTCAGCAGGGGAGGACGTTATCTGTGAAGACTAGGTAAGGAGCAGTGGAAATATATACTCTAGAGCAGTGATTATAAAGCTGTATGCATGGAGCTGGTGGTTTCATGGGCATACAAAAATAAGCTTGTTGCTCTTGCATACAAACAGCAATGGTTCATTGCTGGTAGGAGCAACTTATTTTTGGGGGTCAAAAAGATTGTGAACTCTGTCCACACAGTGGTTGATTTGAAATTTGAGGCACATTACACACACACACACACACACACACACACACACAGAGTGTTCTACTTAAAAAGCATGGACACAAGTACAGACCTCACACAGTCATGTTACATCAAGGTGTTGTAAATGCTAAAGCTACCTACTTTGGCAGATGTACACGACAGCACCCAGGCTGTGACATATTAACAAAGCGGTGCTGAAAGCCCTAACAAAGCATAAACGGGGACAGCCAGCCAAGCAGTCATGAAGGTTCGCAAATAGCGCAAGCTAGTTAGCCACGGACAGCAGCGCTACACGCTACGTTCTCCTGCTCTGAGCAGGCTTACCGACCTCAGGCCCTGTACCGATGGGACTAACCACCACCTCAGCCACTGCAGGACACAGCAAAGTCCAGACAATTGTCCTCCTTGGGGTATGAACAGGACAGATACACAGATACCATGTCTATTAACACTCCATGAAAGACTCAACTTGCAGTTCATCCTTCCATTTGTATAATGTTTACAAAAACAAAAAAAATGTATAGTTATCACAAGGTTTTTATTCAATTGTTCTGTTAACAAAATAAAATAATGTATGCAAAGAAATACAGTGGCAAAATTAAAATATGATCAACAAGCATAGTTGTTTGGTGAATACATGGAGGGTCTGTATATTTGAGGCTATACAGCATCCTTGTATGCGTATGAAGGAGTTGGTAATTCCTACACTGAGGTTAATGGGTACAAGGGGATATAACTATCCATATAAGACATGTACTGATAACTAAACTGCTACTGGAATATGCACTTCCTCCACCAGATTAGCATGGCGCTATACCATGGTGCTGACAT
>JAODUH010091709.1:0-14336 GCA_027564835.1 Typhlichthys subterraneus | reverse complement strand
AAATAACTTTAAACCCCCCCCCCCCCCCCCCCATTATCTTCCTCAAAAAAAAAAAAAAAACCTAAAACTAAAGAAATCAGTACCGCATAAATTCTAGCTTTCTGAGGTATAATATTTGCATGTATAATGTACAACCTCACAATTGTACCGGTGTGTTAAGAGTCACAGGGTACCATGTTAAGTCCTATATACATGACACAGTATACACACTATTGTATAAAGGGATACCATAGCGTCTGTGTCATGCTGTATTTCACATGGCAAGGCTGATGACTGTCCAGGCCGTCTGAGCTGAAGCGTTGCAGAGAGTTTAATGTTTGAACTTTGAGGCACAAATCTGCCAGGACACAGCGATGGATGACACAAGCTGGATATGGGATTTAGATGTGAACCTCTGTGGTAGGGTGGATCCACCCAACAAATAATTTACCCAGCATCGTAGTTCTGCCTTGGTTCCTCAGGAGACATTTAGCATGTATTTAACATAAACCTGTTTAGTGTGACATAGGATGAAGGGCCCTTAAGTGACAGACGCTTCCTTTTAATGTGATTTGTTTTTTGGGTGGGTGGGAGGGGAGGGGGGGGGGGGGTACTTTGTGGGTTTGTTTTAGGGATCCAATTGGGTTGCTCTGGGCTGTTTGAAATCCTACGCTGATCCTCTCTCTACAACCTAGAAAAGGTTTGGGTGTTGATATACCTAAAAATTACGCACCACCTAAATTATACACCACCTAAAAGTGTCCTAAAAGTGGATATGAGAACAGCAGCACCCCCCCCCCCCCCCTCCATTCCCCCTTGTGGCATGTGGTCTAGCAACATTGCACAGTCCACTAGTTAACCAAATGGAGACTTAGGGTTTGAAATACCCAGAGAGGAAAGGTCACGTCAGGAAAGGCACTCTTGCTAAATTAAATGTTCACTCACACGAATGGGAGCCTTGTTCCACAATAGGCCATTTATAATGAGCATTGTGCAATGCTAGGTTTTACCCTCTCAATACTGTATGTAAGCAGGTGAGCCCGTGTTTGTGATTAACCCTCCGATGAAACGAGATGTTGTGCTGTTTTACAGACGCATCTGCATTCTATAATTGGCAGAATCCTATGATAGGACTTTACCACAAAATCCTGACAGAGAGAAAGTGCCAAAGACAAAGGCCTCTCTCATAGAGCTAATGGTCTGTTTGTGTGGCAGGTTTAGAGGCGTGAGACAGCACAGGGAAGCAACCAGACCTTCAAAGGCACAGCACAGTGGGGTGTGTTGGCAGAATCTGGGGTTGGACAGCTTGCAAAGCGCACAACAAAACCCCCATTTAACAGGCTAGCCTCATATGCAATGCAAAGACTCTACATTAGGGACCCACATGCAATATGTACAGCTCACACATGAACTATGATGTTACACATACTCATTTCTACACTCATGGCATCCCCACCCAAATACACGTGCACTCCCGTACACACACACAGCCAGAGAATCTGCTGAATTATGGATGCAGAAACAGGAAGTTCTCCCCCTTCCTCTCTGTCACGCAGGCTCTGACCTTGCACCAAATCAATTAGCAGGGCTGCAGGCAATCAGGAGCACTCCCTTGAGACTCTGAGCATATACCTTTAATTTATGAATGCCTTCTGCACCGCCGTCTATAGCCTTGCATGCTTGCTAAGGCCCTGCAGCACATCACTGCACGCCGTGAAAATGGAGTGAAAAACCAGCAGTCCGTTTTCCGTCCAATGAGGGAATTCATACGAAACGTCACACGTATGTTAGCATGCTAGCTAGCCAAGGGGATTATTAAGGTCTGTGGCAAAGTACACTATAGCCCCGCTAATCTTTCATGTGTCAGCAAAATCCTCCTCCGTGTGGTATGCTGACCCTCGTCCCGGGCCAGCCGTGTCAGTTTTGACGAGGGAGAGTTGAGGGAGGGGAACCTGACATTTATTTGAGGATCTAGCCATTCTGTGTTTATCCGCATCATCAATGCAGCATCTGTGTCTCCCCTCCACACGCACGCACGCACGCACGCACGCACGCACGCACACCTGCGTGCTCGCACAGACACACACACGCCACCCCGCCACAAGACTCTGTGGGGATGTAATCCCACTTTTCTGCAGAGCGGATCTTGAATCTTCCCATTCAGTGTCACTCTCATGGGAACGCATGGAGGACATTTCCCATGGAGCTGAATGACTCCCTGACTTGACGTGTGAGCCATGTATTCAGGGATGATTGTGCAATAACATGCCTTCATGCACAGAGCTCCGGTTGCTTTGTCTTCTCATCCCAACCAGAGGCATTTCTTTCCAACATCTCCAACTTGACAAACCTAAACTGTACGTCTGCGTTTAATGTAGAACCATGTGTCACTCACAGTACATAATAAACAACAGATCGCCAAACTGCCATGCTTTTTAGTCTAGTATATATTGACTTCACACTTCAGTGAGTTGTATTTTAATGGCTATCGAGTCCAATTTCCATAATGTTTGTCTGTCAAAGCTAATTTAACATCAGCAAATAATTTGGAGGGGGGGGGGGTGCTCAATCCCATAACAAAGGTAAATCAACACATTATGATAATGAACTTACTGTATAAATGTGTACCCCGTCACCTTGTTAAATTACAACTTTATCAGGCAAGTTAATGAGCATTACGCAGGATAAACAGACGTTCAGTGTAATGATTGTTTTGCCAAGAAGGTGTGAACAAACAGAAAGTTGACACATTTCCTCTCATTTGCATCAGGAGCAGCTAAAGCAGAATATTTCAAAAATTACTTGGTTTATTCTGAACCCACAGACCTAACAATACTTATTCCCAGTCCCAAGAGTGTAATGAGAACAATTATCACCTAAACAAATGGATATAGTATAATTATTCCAATCAGCTTTGATTGTGCCTGTATTTCAATAGCAGCCTTCTGTGGGGTTGATTGAGGTCAAGGTACAGGAAGCCACGGGAAGCTGCAGCGTGGATGTGTTCATATGCTGCGCTTATACTGGAGCAGAGCTTCCGCAGCTTTAAACCATCGGATCCATACAGTATAGGCCCTGTTCGCACCTGGGATTAGCACCATGGATGATCTGATCACAAGTGAACAGCTCAGTAAAGGTGTGAACGCACACACAAGATGCAATGAGAACGCATGCCTGATCACTTAGATCACATCGCTAAGACTACATTCAGAGTTGGTCGGGGAAGCATATGATATAATATGATATGATATTATATGATATGATATACACTCAGTGTCTAATGAATAAACATTTATTAAGCAGTGCGTTGTAATGCTGGAGAAGTGAAGGTAGGACCCCCTGCACACGACACAAGGCAGAATTAGCAAAGAACGAGGTTTAACTAAAAAAAAAGGCAGGAACATGAAATACAAGCAGTAGACAGACAGACAGAAGACAGACCATTAGACCACGAGGGGCAGATGATTCACACGATACATTATGAACGAAGACACAGGCGGAACTAATGAGACCGGAAAACACAGGGTGACAATGAACAGAGCTGGAACGCAAGGGAAACACTGACCATAAAGACATTGAGACAGACAGACAGACAGACTAGTTCATGTGTACTCAATACTGCAGTTGATGGTTGGAGGCAATGAAAATCACAAAACGTCTATCATATTTAGTTTGTGTGTGCAGCTTTAAGTCCTGTTATTGTACATGTGCAAGCAATATGTTATCATTAATGCTGACAAGAACACTTCTCCATTTATGGTTCCTTCTGAGAATGAATAATACATTTGAAGCTGCATAAAGTGTTGTTTATTTCGCATAACATTTTGAAGACGGACTTGATTACATACATTACTATTGTTAATTGGCCAATCAGCATGGCGGGATGTATCTTCCCTTTTGGCCCTGTGAATTAAAGTGACACACATGCTATTTGATGGTCAATAAACATTCACTGAATGCTATAAGAGTATCTCCACACAAAACAATGCAAGGGAGGATCAGACAAGAAGCAACCTACTGTAGTAAACAGCTACTTATGCTGTAAAACTATTGAGGAAATAGAGAAGAACAAAGCCCTGGGTTTGGACACATTGGAAGAACATTGGAAAAACAACACAATGCAAGAAAACAAAGACAAAGCTAGTTTGGGTTATACATAATGTGAGGCATGTGTGCACTGTGAGATATGGGGACGGGTGGTTGGAGTAGTTATTTATTAAGGTGTGGGCATGGACATTATTACTTATAATGCTCTGTTGCACAGGGTGTGTTTCAGAATGAGCACATGCCCACTGCTGCAAAGAGGCTAAAGTTGAGATAGCACTGATCTATCGTGACTGTAGGCTATGTATACCAACATATACTAGTGTGTATAGCCAATATACTCCTTCCTTGGAGTTGTAAAACTGTGATTTTATGTGTGACTTCTTTCACCGTTTCATTCGTTTGGATAAATGCATTAGTGTAAATTAAATAATGTTGAATGCCATGTATCAACTATGGCTATAAAACAGTTAGGAGGCCACTGTAACATGAAGCTTAGTTCCATTATGTAATAGTGATATTACGTCCTGCGGTTCAGGCCGCTATAGAACTGCTCTTGGTGCACAAGGCTGACATGACTTGACATGCCGTCAGGATAATGTTATAAGCTGTAGATGCCAATTCAGCTCGTTCATTACAGGAACATGATCGCTTCAAACAGAAGCTGTTTTCACTGTGCTACTGTATGTACAGTACAGTAGAGCTTTGCATGTGTGCGCGCGCTGGTGTGCGTGTATGTGTGTGTGTGAGAGAGACATCCCCATTGACAAACCATTTAACATTGCATAATGCCTATTTCAGTGGGCAGAGAGGAACCAGAGCTCAGTGGCATTAGCTGAGGCTGTGAGCCGCTTCTTCTCCCTAATTGGTGCATATCCTGTATTACTCTACACATGAAGCTATCTGCGAGCCTATTAGCCTGTTTTAAATATCAAGTTATATAAGTATAGAGAGACAACATTGTTTTATTTCTCCATTACAGTTTAAAGCACAAATGGTCACAGCAAGCGATGGCAAAGGTTGGGACCCATGAACAAAATATGAATAAATGGTGAAGTATCCCTCTGCCTAGATCTTCATTCATAATAAAGGAAGCAATAGATCTACTGTATATATAACATAGACATCACTGTTGACAACAGTCCAATATTCATGTCAGCAATGAAATACACCCTGTTAAAAACTTCAGAGTTGAATATGAGTATAACGACCCAATTCAGGACAGCTCCACAAACAGGACAGGACAGCTCCACAAATGCCTGATATCCTGTCCATCTAGCATGGGTGTGTGAACACAACCATAATAAACTCCCCTTTAATGAAATGGCAGAATATCAGGAGGTTCCTTAGTGACAAAGCTCATTCAGTTCTGAACCATAAAAATATACTGCACTGAAAAATACAATTAAAATATAATGTGCAAATCACAGCATAATTGAATCAAACAGTCAAATAAGTAATTGTACTTTATGCATCACCAATATGTCAACAAGGTCTTTACTGAATGCAAATGTTTACTGCCCAAGACATATTCAATGTTGAGCAGCCTATTAATTAAAGACAAAAGCAAAATTAATACTTAAGGCTCAGAACAAATGTCTGTGATGACAACTTCAAAGAGCTTAACGTAGAACTCACTATGGAATTGTTGTGATGAATGCTTCTGAAAACAAGGTACAAAGTGTGCGTGTGTGTGTGTGCATGTGTGCGTGCATGTATACGTGAGTCAGTATGAAACATGAATTGACGTGCACGTGTGAGTCTACAGTATGTGTGGATGGCAACTGAGATCAAGCTTCAAAGGTCCAGACATTTTTAAAGGAATGACTTGCACATTGTGTTCGTCCCTGTATGGAATTTACAGTGACACAACTGACAGCCAATATAATTGGTATCCATTTCACTTGAAGCCTCTAGTATATAACACAGGCACTAAGCTACGTGTCTTACAACAAATGTCCACAAGAGCAGCCGATCTGCTTCTGACCTCTGACCTCTGCCCTCACCTTGTCTTGTCTTATAATCTGCCTAATTGTGTGTTTCCCAGGAGAGTAAAAGACAGCATCAGTGAACTCTTGTCCAGGTCAGCATGGACATGATACATTGCTCATGATATGTCTCAAGAAAGACCTCTGCACACCCACCAATATGTGAATTAGAGTCCATGGCAACAGGGAGTCAGTGGATTAGATTAGATTGGTGTCCAAATGGCACAGAATTTATTATGTACAAGTATTTATCACAAAAACACTTTTTTTGAATATAGAAACAGGGTCCATTCACAAATCTATAGAGTGGTTTGGCTATCTGGTGCGGTCAGTGGCAGGGACATTTTAGCAAAGAATAAGGTATTGTACAGTATATGACATAGCAGGCCATATACATTACATACAATGGCAGGCAAAGTTACTCTCAGAATCACCTAAACATTTAGGTTTGACAAAAACAAAACCACATACTTGTATTTATAGCAAAAACATACAGTATGCCACCCCATAGTGTTTTCTAACTGTATGCATAATGCCTATTTAGCAAATGAAAGCTTGACAATGAAGTTTCAGATAAAGAGAGCTAGTGAGTGCATTCACACGCACACGCGTGCGCACACACACACACACACACACACACGCACACACACACATGCTCACACGCACACACATAAAAAATCCCAGGAGATGGTTTATAGTGGTGAAAACATCAAAATGTTGATCCAGGTGCTATGTGATTATTTTCTGCCACCAAGAGAGTCTGAAATCTAGTGATATATGTTTTAGAATAGCCCTTTCACCCCCTTAAAACATCCTCAGAGACATATGGCCCCTGCTGGAAAGAAAATAACGTATTCTAAAATATAACATCTGATACTACAAGAGAAACTTGATCTATCATTGCTCTTTCCCAATGTCTCACATTAAACAAATGTGTTGTTATATTGGTTTCACAGAGAATTGACATTGAAGAAAACGTTTGGGAATAACACTATATTGTTTCCATTCTGGTGCTATGATAGGAGAAGAATGCTGTCAGTAATAACATTTTAGCAACTCACACACCAGTGAATATGGTGCTGATCTCTGCATGGGTGCCAAACTTCATTATGCCTGTATAGTTATTATGTTCCTGTCAGCACCAAAAGGTTGACTAACTCAACGGTGTGCCCACTTTCTATTTCATTTGTGTCTATTTGCATATACTGTACGCATCTTAGTACACCGTAAGAGTGTGTGTCTATGTGCCTCTATGGACCGAACCAGAAGACCAAAGCGTCCACAAACTGTGAGTAAGATGTGCCATCTTTAGCAATGACAGGATACATGCTATTTGTTTTGGTATATCAGTATATCTATTACCTCTCTGTAAAGCACTTTGAACTGCAATTCTGTATGAAAACTTCTATATAAATAAATTGTATTATTATTATTATTATTATTATTATTACTACAACTAAAGAGCCAACGTTGTTTAGAAACACTATTATTTTTCAGCACACACACAGAACAGACAGCCAGCAGACCGTAAGAAGATATACACTATAAATTTGACAAAAAGTGTATTAGCTTGCAATCACTGACTTCACCTTTAACATATTGTACAGGGGATGTCTTAAATCCTTAAGTTTAACATTGCCAGTTGTGCCTTAATTAGGTATTTACAGAGAAAGCATTGACAGTTCTGTGATGTGTTCATTATAAGTCATCGCCCCGCTTCATTGTATACTGCAGAGCTGGGAAAGGGGAAGTATCTCACAGTTAAATTAGAACAAGCACCACTATTCACAATCAAGCATGGACATGCCATTACTGTCCTGGGAAATGTTTTCCCGAACAGCTCTGGAGGTCTGGAGGTGTGGAGTGAAATTAAACACATTTCATCGGGCCCCTAATTAGAACTGCAGCAGTACTGCACAATGCCTTGTCACTGACCTCCTACTCTACCCCATGTTAAAATGCAATACCATTCAATATTGTAAAACCTCTAAATGATAAGGGCCAATATTGACAGATATCATATGTTATAATGTATTACCATTTCCTTCTGTACAGTATATAGTTGCTGAGTATAACAGTTGTGAATTCTATACATGTGAACATTGAGACCAGTCCCATATTGCAATAATTATTTTAACATCTAGTGATTCTACCAAGCCTATAATGTATGTAGCCCTTTGGAAACATCATTCAAGACCCTATTTGCATTTGCCCACCCTTCAGCAAATAACGTTCCCTCTTGCAGATTTCTTTCTCTCTAGTCAGTGTGTCTCTGAGATAGAACACAAGCCAATGGATATTTAAATTCTTCCAAAGCTAAAGTGATTTAGCAGCATCCTGGCTCATTATAAAAGCTTGAGATAATAGCTTGAGATAACAAGATTATTTCCAACAGTGTGCTTACTTTTGATTCTTAAAAGATCCTGAGCATTAAAAAAAAAACATTCTTACAAAGGTTTTAAGAATTCCATTTGTAAATTACACACCCGTGACCAATAACTCAAATGAACTTAAAATCGACAGCACCTGAACATGCCTTAAAATATGTGATTTTACTCTAAACACAATGTACACAAATGAGTGTTTAGTCAGATTCCAATAGCTATAGACCAAAGAGAAAAGCAAGCATGTCGGAAGTAGCTGGTACAGTTGACAACAGGCAGCATGTATTATTTGGTCAACTATAATTTGTTTACAGACAAAGAGTTTGAAAAACAAACTGTGCCCATTATGCACATATGCACCCCAAATGTCAACAGGTAAATAATGTAAGTCAAGTTGTCATGGTCTGTTCCCTGTCTTGTGTTCCCAGTCTTCTTGTCATAGTCAATGTTTACTGCTTCCAGCTCTGTTCATTGTCACTCCTCACGCTGTTTCATAGTGTCATTATTTACACCTGTGTCTTAATGAATCATGTCTTATGTGTTTGGCCTGCCACTGGTTGTCATTGTTTGTCTCTCCTGTCTTGTCTTCCATGTGTATTTGTATAGTAAATCATTATTGTGAATGCTTGCTAACTTGGAACTCAAATCAAAACATAAACACATCTCCCTTCAATGCCATTGGCTGCTCCCTCAGAATCTCCGCCCCACACATTGGAAACCCCATTGCAAAGGCTAGGATATTGTTCTTGTCTGCACCACTTTGTTTGTGTCCCTATTTATGGAGCCAGGGCTGTGTGGTAACGAAAACACCTTCAGCACAAACAGAATATCAACTAGTGGGCTGCAAGGGGATTTTTGGTGCATTACACAAGTATTATCTTACAATTGCTTACTATACCTTTAGGACCTTGTGTTCCCCCAGTCCATTGTCAGTGAGTGTGAGTTTACTTCTTACTAATGTATTTGGACTTCAGATATTCTCAGAGATTCCTTTTAGACATTAAGTGATAAAAGGTTCCTGGAGTAACTATTGCTATTCTACCTTGAAAGTTCAGGCTATATCTATTTCCTCTTCATTGGCCAATTTAGCCACATTGGCAAAGCAGAGATTTGGATGCACAACAGAATCCATCTGTAAAATGATGTCCACACAACCTCAGGTCATATTATTATGAAAATCAATGTACACTTGCTTTCTGTCCAAGCAAGAGAGACATACAACAACATCATAGACGATCAATGAGTCTCTGTTGACCTACTGTCAATATCTTCTATCATCTCAAAAATAAAGAATGTTTTAAATTGTTTGGTGCCATGCTTCGACTGGTGTAGGCACTGATATAAATAAACCTTTTCCAATATATGAAGAATCACCTTTGTACCTAAGATCCAAAAACTAATTATGCAGAAAAAAGAAACTTTAATATTTGATAATTTACCTACTCAGGAGGCTTTCCGCCTTTCTTGCAAAGTAATGTATTTGAAATACAAATTTATATTGAGCCTCTCCGGGAACCCCCACCTTATCATGGTGGAGAGGTTTGGGCGCCCCTATGAACCTGAGGGCTGTATTGTCTGGAGCCTGGTGCTCCTGGTAGGGTCTCTCAAGGCAAAGTGGTCTCAGAGGAGGGGCCAGACTAAGAATGGTTCAGAAGACCCCCATGAAAAACCTAAAAAGTTACCCTGCCCGGAGGAAGCCCGGGGCCCCCGTCTGGAGCCAGGCCCAGAGGGAGGGCTTGCCGGCTTGGTCTGGGCTCCGTGGCTGGGTTTGCCACGGAGCCCAGCTGGGCACAGCCCGAAAAAGCAACGTGGCGCCTCCCTCTCCATCCTATGGGCCCACCACTCGTGGGAGGAACTGTGGGGGTCGGATGCGCTGTCACATGGGTGGCAGTGAAAGTCAGGGGCCTCGACGAACCAGACCCAGGCAGCAGAAGCTGGCTCTGGGGACGTGGAATGTCACCTCGCTGTGGGGGAAGAAGCAAGAACTTGTGGGGGAGGTGGAGCCCTACCATTTACATCTGGTGGGGCTTACCTCTATGCACAGTCTTGGTTCTGGAACCGTTATTCTGGATAGGGGATTCACTTTTTTCTACTCTGGTGTTGCCCAGGGTTTGAGGTGCTGGGCGGGTGTGGAGATACTCACAAGTCCAGAAATGCTAAGAGCTTGGATGTTGAGTGGATGTCTTGGATGACACGCCTCTTCTACATAACGTGTAAGTAGGGGACAGTGCCAAAAGAGTGGCAGACTGGGATGGTGGTTCTCCTCCAGGGAGGGTGTATCACACTACTCAGCCTCCCTGGTAAAGTCTACTCCAAGGTGCTGGAGAGGAGGGTTCGGCCGATTGTCAAACTTCAGATTAAAGAACAATGCTGATTCCGTCCTGGTCGTGGAACAACAGACCAGCTCTTTACTCCTGGGAATATGCACTCACTTTACTGCACAGTTGTGATGAAAAGAGAACAGCCGGAAAGGCAAAGCTCTCTATCTTCCGGGCAATTTTCGTTCCTACCCTCACCTATGGTCATGAAGGGTGGGTCACCCTAGGAAGGTGTCCCAGGCACATCCAGCCAGGAGGAGGCCTTGAGATAAGACCCGGCCCAGGACTAGGTGGATAGATTATATCTCCACACTGGCCTGGGAACGTCTCGGGATCTTCCAGTCAGAGCTTGCTAATGTGGCTTGGGAAAGGGAAGTTTGGGGTCCCTTGGTGGAGCTGCTACCCCGCGACCCGACTCCAGATAAGCGGGAGAAGATGGATGGATGGTTGGATGGATGGATGTGGAGATTAAGGTCCCCATGGCACTTGGTCTCTCTTTAAACATTCATAAAGCATGCAGAGTCCATCTCCACTCATTTAAGTGCTTGAACTCTCAGAGGCATATCACTGTAATGTATTGTTTGAAATAATGCACATGGTAAGCTTGTTAGTGAGTGAAATGTAGTTGTTAAAATGTTTTATAATGTGTTAGCATTTTCATATTATGGTCTAATTGGATATACAAACAATCAAAAAACAACAATCAAACATCTGAGTCAATTGTACCTAATGTGAATCCAATCGAACTGCCAGACAGCTGCCACTAAGTATCCTAAATATAATGCAACAATGTGATTAAAATAGCCCTACAGGGTTCTTCATTTTCTACACATCATTTTGAACTCCTGGGACGCTTTAAATCAATGCACGCATGCACACAAGCACGCAGGCACGCACGCACACACACACACACACACACACACACACAAAGTCAGTCCAGATTATTCAACATGGCTACATTTTTTGTTCTAGTTTGCATAATTAATCATTTGTAAAACAAGTTGCTGTCATCTTTAGAGAAGTTGGGTCAGCAGACTTAAAAATAAAAGACAATAAAGGAATTATTCTGAAGGATCAATAGCTGTCATAGCTGTCAATAGCAAATTGACTACTGTAGATAGCCAACAATAATTAATCCAACAATAAATAATCTTTTTACTTTCAATATTTCCAAAAATAAATTAGTCTTTTGGTCACTATAGATATAGCCTATATAATCATTGTACATGAACGATGGGGATCAGTGTTAAAGCCAGGCTAACATCATTCTCAGTAGTTGCCCATACTTTTGAGATTCAGAAGGTTGGGCTGTCTATTATATAGGCCACTTGTTTTGATTAGGCACGTTGGGTAGATAGGCTATAGAACATGTTTATATTGTAAGACATGTAGTTCATTATACAGGGTCAGTCGTTGTAACTGTGTAGACATCAGTGAATTTACTACAGCCAACAGTAATGTAGGCTATCATTCTGTCCTCCCCCTCGGCAGCGGCTCTGTCTGCGCTCAGCATCCAACAACGCGCGTGCGTAATTCCGCGACCACCTCGACAGTCAAGGGACCACAGAACAGCGGATTATATTGTCATAGGCTACATATTTCAGAAGTTTGTATTAAGCCGCAATTCTTGGTTCTGCCTTTGTGCATAAACTACACTATCCGTACCCGGTCAACTCTGAACAACTAATGCGGGTTTGAGAAAAGCGTAGCAAATAATGCTTTAAGGATTGCAGAGGTGTTTCTCAAGACAACGATGTGCACACAAGGATCTCGCCTTGCTGTGTAATACTGTAGACGTAGACGTGGTTTTGAGTTGTTGCTGATCACGATCTGCGCCAGAGATGGATCTGTGGGGAGTTTACCTATTTCACCTCTTAACTTCGGGTAAGTGGTGTCTTTTACATTCAAGTCCATGGAACAAGGGTGCTAAATTATATATGAAAAGTCTGATTTATATGTTTTAGACCCGGTCAAATATAAGTGAAAATGCACCATATGTTTGCTCCTTTGACTTTTACAAGATATTCTGAACATTTTGTGACAATCTAGCATTCTAAGCATCCTTGCAGTATATGCTTGCCTAAATATATATTCTAAACACCTTTATGCTTTAGAATCGTAGTCTTATATGAAGCAAATTAAATAATGTATAATAATAATAATATTAATAATAGTAATAATAATAATAATGTTTTATCACAATACATTTTTGCGAAGATGATTAAGGTGAGGAAAAAACGCGCATGTGTGTCAGTGCGTGCACGCACGTGTTGTTCTGTTGAACAAATGTGCGCGAAATGTGGCTATTCCATACGCCTATTGTAACTACCACAAACTTTTGTCGATACAATACCCTATGCGTTTATCACGGTCAACATTCTTAGCGACTGCATGCGACAATAAATCGTTAAATTAACTTTCAATTTTATGTAATCTGTAGACCTATACAGTAGATAGCCTATGACTCCAAATCAGATTCAGGAACAGGGATGCTGTGGCATTGTTGCAAATTGCAACCACCCATGCAGCTTAGACATATAGTTTAGTTAGTATATCTTGTTTGATCAATTGGTTTATTGATTTTATTCCCTCAATCCGTGGCAGGTTTGTTTGTGTTTTATCCCAGTAGACCAGAGCCTGCTCAAGCCTTATTGGGGCCCTAAGCAGAATTTCATTTGGGAACCCACCACCGTCTCTGCACCAATAATAATATTCACTCGTGTTGATGTCTGATCATTCGCACACCGGATGTAAATTTTCATTATTAACGTCAATGTTCTCACTACAAGTTAAAAATAAAATAACCTGGCATAAAATTACATTAACGTTATCACAATTGATTGATGTCTGTGTAAAAGGCAGAATGACAACGCTAAAAAATATAATATTAATGTGATAATATTTGACATAGGTACACAAGAAAACAATCGATGATTTGGTTAGATTAGGTTTTGTAAGGAGGGGAAATCTTCTTTATATGGGAAGTCTGAGGGTCCCCCCTCAGAAACTTGAGCATCAAACTATTTTCTGCAGTCTGGTCAATTAAAAAAAAATCTATTTCTTCGGCAGACTTCGGCGCTCGTCATCGCGGAGCTACCTACCGCTGCCACTCCCCCCTAGTTTTGTTCTGTTAGGTTTTACACACCTGTGTTTCATTTATGACTATGAGTGTATGTAAGCCCAGCAGTTTCTGTTTGCTTTGTGAGTTGTTGATTTTGCAGTGAAGCACGCTGTCCGTCGCTATTATGTTCTGTAATTTGTTTCTGATTAACAGTCCTATTAAAACATATGGTTGTTCTCCTCACCGTGTTCTGCGCCTGACTCCTTCCCCGTCAATACCCCGTTACAATTTATGCCTTTTCTCCATCAAATTATGGTGAATATAAAATTGATTTATGTAAAGGAAAACACAAAATCTAGGCATCAGGTAACAAAAAATAATGCAGTAAGGCTATCAGGCATTCTGTATTTCTTTCAAATTCTCCTGTATATAAATTTTTTCATGTACTATTATGAGCCCTGCTGAATCAAAAATGCAGATAGAAGATGTCGTGCTCTTGTATGCACTTAAGAAACGCATTGACAACGGAGACTGAACCAGCTGTTGCTGTAACTCTTTTTTA
>JAODUH010091678.1:0-14338 GCA_027564835.1 Typhlichthys subterraneus | reverse complement strand
TTTGGGGTCCCCTGCTGAAGCTGCTGCCCCCGCGACCCGACTCCGGATAAGCGGATGACGATGGATGGATGGATGGACAAACCGTCCATTCATATGTCAATGTATGTCATCTATGTGGAACGATGCACAACCAGCAAGCTAACATTCTAGTTATGGAATTAAATTGATAGTGCTTCATTGTAACTAGTTAAGTAAAAAAAGTACTATACTTCCTACATTTTTGTGAGAGAGACATAATGATGATATAAAACACACGAGTTATAGTATATAACAAACTTTTATAATATATGCATGTGCGCCCACACACACACACGCAGATGCGTACACTGCCACACACAACTGCACTTCGGACAGTACTGATTTTAGCTTGTCGCCGTTATTCCCCCAATGAAGTAAGTATTTTCTTTGGGCAGCCACGATATTTTCACATGTGGCCCAGGCTTCATTTTGTGTGTTCAACAGGAGGTTCTTCACACTGCCAAGTTATTTGGCATTAAGCTAAATCGGAATAAAATAGGGCTTAATGTGTGTGCATTGCAATGTAATACTAATGCTATGCCTGTAGTTATATAGCTATATAAGTAATATAGATCTGTTAATTGGCTGTATTTTTGTTGCCGCTTTTTGTAGCAGGTTTCACATCTTGTCCCACTCACACACACACAAACACAGACAAGAAACCTAGCCTGAAACCAGTGAAAACATACCTTCCCTCAAAATGAACAGCTGGTCGGATTTCTCTCTGCAACCTGTGGAAATCGGTATCTGTGTGGCAAATTTGCACTCATTATTCCAACGTAAAACATGTCTATATGTGACCTGGGATGAAGTTAAAGGTTGTTTCTGGCTGTGTGCGCTCTTGTGGCGGTGGAGCGTAAATAGAAGAATCAGGAGTGATGAAGTTATCATTTAAACAAACACGGGGGAAGTCGCGGGCACTAAATAAGCTCTCCAAGATGGCAGACGCTATAGCTGACCTGGAAATGACGAAAGTCTTAACACGCAGGCATGCATGCGCGCACCCACACACACACACACACACACAAAGATATGTAAGCACAAACTGCCTGGCTGCTTGTAAAAGCTAGTTTTAATTATTTAAATATATTATATATAATTATAATTATATTTTATAATTAATATCTATAATATTTTATAATAATATACAATTTATGTTCATTGTTCTGAATGAAGTGCTCAAAGGTCATGTTAAAATTAAATGTGCAGGTGTACAATGCCAATAAAAGCAATTCTATTGCAGTGAACACCTGGCTAACTGCTAGTTAACAGCTGTAACTAGTAGACTGACAATGAATAAGTATGGTCTAGTGGTCTGGGTGTTGGGCTTCCAACCGGAAGGTCATGGTGTCTGCACACAGACACACCTGCTACAGATGCAGCCTGTTGAGCTCTCATATACATTACTAAGTTGCTACTGTAATTAAACTACAATTTTCAATTCACATTTAGCTCAAAACTAGATTGAACATTTTTATATTTGTCAAAACACAATACAAAGCGATTTATAGAATGCATGTGTTCTCATTAATGGAATTAAATCCCGTCACTACAAGGTCGGATTATGGCAACGAGTCTATTGCCTTTGCTTCTTTACTCAAACGAAACAATAATAATAATATCACACTTTATTTAGAAACATCAATGCATGTGTGTGTAATTTTGCTGAGAAATGACAAGACGCGCAGCACCAACACACACACACAAATACTGTGTCGTCTTCGTGGGTGGGTTAGGCATGACGCAGCAGTTACTTTTGTTGTGGGTGGCTTTCACGAAACCTACCTGACTAGTCAATACAACATCTACGATATCCGCAAATATGAAAACTGTCTCTGGCCGCTGTCTGTTTTGCCATGATGTGGTTCCAAACCTTTCGTCTGCTAGGATTTTGTAACTTGTAGCTACAGTGTTCTTCTTAGTATTCCAAATTTTTTAAACTATGACTTTTAAAAAGGTGTCCATTTTAAACATGAATATAGCAGCAAACAATTTCCATTTTCTATGTTAAAGATATAGTGGAATATTGTCCTTAGCAGGGTGTTGTAACCTAATCCGGTCTCATCTTTTTTTGTTATGTTTACCTAGTGCTGGGCTACAGCATAGCGCACATGCATGTCAACAAGAACAATGTTCTTGTTTGGCTGAGAAGCTGGTACTAGTGTGCCATCTAGTGGCAGAAAGTATAGAAAAAAATAAGACTATTCTGCAGAATGTAATAAAGACCAGAAAAAAATCACAGACTATATCGCTCAAATAAAATAAAAATAAAAAACAAGATACGAACCGAACCGTTGTTAAAAAACCGAGATATGAACCGAACCGTGGATTTGGTGAACCGTTACACCGGTAAAGAACACCATTAGTGCCATAGACCCACCCACCTGGGACTGCTGGAAGAGGATGGCCCTGTGTGGGTCGATGCCACAGGCCAGCAGGCTAGCTGCCATGTCCAGGATGCAGGTGCGGAGGTGGGCTGGCTCCTGGTGCTGGGTGATGGCATGCAGGTCCACGATGCTGTACAACACCGACCGGTACTGTGCCTGCAGAGCCACCCAGCTCTGCAGGGCCCCCAGGTAGTTACCCAGGTGAGGCACGCCCGTCGGCTGAATGCCTGAGAACACACGGCCTCCCTCCAGAGGCAGCTGGGAACACAAGGGGGAGGGCTTTAGAGGTGTGTGAGAACCAGTGAGGATGGGTGTATGTAGTGGGTCACATCTTCTCCATTATGAAGGGTCTTCACCTTCTCCTGTCTTGTTTTATTGGGTTTAAAGGAAGGCCAGTACAAGGTGCTGTAGGCCAACAATAGTCAGCTTGTATTCGCAGAACACTGACTCCATGGCTAGCACCCTGTTCGCCCAAACACAGCCTACTAGAAGAATGAATCCCCTATGGGGCCAACAACACCGCCACCAAGTGATGACAAGGCCTTCGTAGCATTGACACACTGGAAAGTAGGGGAGAAGAGGGAGGGGGGGGGGGGGTGCGAGGAGGGATAGAGTGACACTGAATGAAAGATTGCTGTTGGGGAGCCACAACGAGATACTTACAGTAAATGTTTGTTATTGATTTCTTTATCATAAACAATTAGTGCATGCATTCATTCCATATTTGCAGTTGTTGTTAAAATATGCTAAGGTTTCTAGTATAGGGTATTCTAGAAGACTCTAGCTGTAGGCTAATGTGTGTTATATCACCTCTTTGCAGGCACACATTCCAGGCTATGAACCGATAATACGTGAAAGGGGCCATGGGTTAGAGAATGCTTGTACTTGTAACTACCACCCTATAGTGTGGCTTTACATATCAGCCACAGCAAAACAATGGCCATACTTTTCTGAGCTGGAGCTCAAACAGCTTTGAGATCCAACCACTCCTTTAAAGAGACACATCACTCTACACGTTCAGATCCTTGGACCAATATTGGGTTTCTCCTCCTGCTTGGCCTGGCCTCTCTGACTCAGTTCTTCTGGCCTCAACAGGGCTGAACCCTGGCATTTCACTTGGACTGCTGGCACAGACTCCTTGCCCCTGGGTATGGCACTGAGCCTACCTGTGATACAATGCCCATGTCAGGGAGGCCTGAAACCATGCTGGCTAGCAGAACATAGGCTTCTTCACTAACAGTATTACATAGCAGATTTGAGCTTCTACGGCTGTGGCCCGAGCCTGTTATTGTTGGTCAGGTAGAAAGAAGCAGTGGATTTAGCTGCCCAATATGCGGAAAGTATTTAAAGTACTGCCTAACATGTGGTGAAGAAAGGAGAGCCAAACAGACTTTTAATATGAGAGTAGCAAGTCGGCTAAACAAAGCATCACAAAGCTTAGGCTAATGAAAAAAGTCTAGGAATCTGGCATACATACAGTACATACACATACACACACACATACAGCAAAGATATATAAACTCAGCAAAACATCCTCTCAATTTCAACTGCTTTTACTTCCAGCAATCTTTATGTGTAAATGTGTGTATGAACATTAAATCAGCCAACTAATTAAGTCATTAACTGAAACAGTTTCACAAACAAAAATGTGCCCCTGAACAAAGGGAGGCTCAAAATCAAAAGTCTCTGTGTGGCCACCAGCTGCATTAAGTACTGCGGTACTTGCTGTACTAGTTCTTGCTGCGAGGTGTTACCCAACTCTTCCACACTTCTGGGGGGAATGGCCCTAGCTCTTTGCTGGCCATGGCAGAACACTGATATTGCTGTCTTGCGGGAAATCACGCACAGAACGAGCAGTATGGCTGGTGGGTCATGTTAGGATGAGCACTCAGATAGGGTACCACATGAGGGAGGAGGATGTCTTCCCTGTACCGCACAGTATTGAGATTGCCTGCAATGACAACAAGCTCAGTCCGATGGTGATGTGATATACCTCCCCAGACCATGACGGACCCCCCACCTCCAAATTGATCGTGTTCCAGAGTACAGGCCTCGGTGTAGCGTTCATTCCTACAGCGATAAACACAAGACCATCACCCCTGGTAAGACAAAACCGTGACTCATCAGTGCAGACCACCAGTGTTTAAATTTCCCTCCAAATTTCCTTAAAGAAGTTATTTTGGGGAAGGGGGGTGGACACATGAAACAGGGGTCTGGGGATCCTCCCCCAGAACATTTTCAGGGTAAAAAAAAATGTTCTGCATTTTGGTGAATTTATATGCACAAATTGATTTTTATTAGGCTTTTGTAAAAGTATGTCCAAATATGTGGTTTGCTTAAGCAAATCACAAATTGAACATAGTAATTAATCTATTCACGTTTCCCTGCTAGACAATATATATTCTTGGTTGATACGCAAAGTACAAAAACTGCATGGCTGGCTGTTTAATAAGGAGCGGAACAATGAACAAAAAAGAAACGGCAACCAGAAAATTCTCAGAGTTAATAAAGGATTTTAGAACAGAAAATTATTATCTGCACAGGTAAAATTAATAATTATGGGAAACATATAAACCTAATAAATACAAGTCAGGACTTGATCAGAAGCACCCCCAGCGATACGAGAGCAAATGTTAAGCAAAGCGGCATTTCTTATGTTAATTTAAGTTTCGTACCGTGTTACGTGAATTGTATTGGGGTAAATACTGTCATACAGTCTACAAAATCGGACCTGAGAATGTCTCTGCCACACGCTCTGTCTGTGCTCTTACAGTTCAAAGACATGACCACGAAAGTAAATAAATGAATGCCCCCCCAAACCTGATTTCAAATTGAACTAGGGCTGCCCTGGCCAGAACTAAGGGGGCCAGGCCATGCCGGGCCCCAGCGTAATTCGAACACTGAAGAGCACTTTTTGCCACTCCTGTCTGGTCCAGTGAAGTCACCTGTGGGTTTTTGACCATAGATGACGTTGTAGCTGGTGATGTCTGATAAGGACCTGCCTTACAACAGGCCTACAAGCCCTCAGTCCAGCCTCTCTCAGCCAATTGCAGACAGTCTGAGCACTGACGGAGGGATTGTGCGTTCCTGGTGTGACGGGAATTTTCAGACATACCGATCCTGAGCAGGTGTTGTTACATGTGGTCTGCCACCACTGATGATCAGCTGTCCTTCCTGTCTCCCTGTAGTGCTGTCTTAGGCATCTCACAGTACAGACATTTGTACATGTATTGCCCTGGAAACATCTGCAGTCTTCATGCCTTCTTGCAGCATGACTAATGCACGTTCACGCAGATGAGCAGGGACCTTAGGCATCTTTCTTTTGTTTTTCACTCTCAGAACTGGGAGAAACATTTATTTTCTTTTAGTTTTTAGAGCTGTGACCTTAAATGTCTACCGCCTGTTAGCAGTTAATGTGAGGACTGTTCCACAGGTGCCTGTTAATTAATTGCTTATGGTTCATTTAACAAGCATTAAAAACATTGTTTAAACCTTTTACTATAAAGAGCTGTAAAGTTATTTGGATTTTTACTAAATTATCTTTTAAATAGTTTCCTGAAACAGGGACGTTTCTATATTTGCTGAGTTTATATATAGAGAGACAAATGAAGCCTATTTTCACCATTGTAAAAAAAGAGCCTAAACATTTGAATGAAGTAAAATGTTATTTTTTATTTTTAAATCGAACAATGTTGACAAGGTCAGATTTCAACAAGCTGCATTATCGGGCTGTTAATGGTGACTAGAGAGATTTGAAACAGCAAAGCTACTTCAAATCAAATATATTCACATCTCACAGCGTAAATCCACAGGGCCTCTGTGTTATCACCTCAATCAGTCTGGCAATCTTATGTTCCTGCTCAAAGTTATCAGAACTAATCAGAAAACCACACGGCTTGCAGAGGACACGCTTATTGGTGCGCTGCAGAGAAACCTGTTATCTTGACAAGAAAGCTGTGCTGCATACATTACACTGATGGACAGCCACTGGGATCACACCACTGTTTGCAGGCCAGCATCTCTCTCACAGGCCTGGGGGAGCAGGGTCGTTTCCAGCCGAGAGACCGACAGGAAGGAACTGGCTGCTTATGTCATTAGTATACGGGGGTAATTGCAGCGGAGTGCCATTGATGCGGAGGGCCTCTTAAGAGGTGTCAGGATTGATTTGGACACGGACGGGGGGCCCCCCAAGTCTGGCTCATGTGTGTTCTCACCTCCCGTTGACACGCCAAACGCATGTTCCCCTACTGCCGTCCACCGCGGGGAAGCCATTAGCCATGCAGACATGGTAATGTTGTCATCTGAACCAAATTGAGCATCAAATGAGAGCAAATGAACTAGCCACTGGGCAATCAGGACACGCATGCATCACCCTGCTGTTACTTGGTTACTGGTCAGAGAAGAGTCAGTAGTGTTTAAACCACTAAAGCTGTAGCAGCACGGAATGGAGGCTTACACAGAAAATATTATATTGAGACAGAAATCGTTCATGTTATTAACTCATGCTTAATTGCTAATGGACATTAATGTTAACTTCCAAAAGTTTTCATAAGGTTGGGGAAGGAGAGAGAGCGATAAAGAAAGAAAGGAAAATTATAATACATTTCTTTGACACACTAAAATAAATTGATTGAATTTTACTTTTAAATGTAATCTTATATCTGCAATGTCATATAGCCTAGATCAGGGGTGGGCAATCCTGGTCCTGGAGGGCCGGTGCCCTGCATGTTTTAGATCTCTCCCTGCTCCAACACCTGATTCAAATGAATGGGTCGTTATCAGGCTTCCAACAACCCATTCATTTGAATCAGGTGTGTTGAAGCAGAGAGACACCTAAAACATGCAGGGCAGCGGCCCTCCAGGACCAGGATTGCCCACCCCTGGCCTAGACCAACAGTTCACTTATTAACTGACTAACCCTATTTGCTCAAATATGGTATTATCATGCACGGTATATTGTACTGTCTGTACAATATACCGTGCAACATAACACATTTGAGCAATTGTTATGGCTTCCCATATAAGCATATCATTTGCACAAAATATCTCCACAATTTTCAGACATATTTGGTAAAAACCTGACAACGCGACGGTCGTTAGCTTCGGCCTATTCTAATTATAAACGCTCCGTCTCTCCCATTGCATCTACTGATGTTCCCCTACCCTTCCATCGCTGTCTCCCGTTGCTGGGTGCCTGTTGAAGACACATAACAGACATGGGAACATTGGGTGTTCCCTGCTCATATTTTATAATGACAGGAGCAATGCTGTCTTACTACAGCCTCCGCCAGGTGATGAAAGCTTTCTACAGCCACATCTAACACATGGCCAATTCATTACACATCGTGTGTGCGTGTGTGACATTAACACCAACAGCTAAAAGGTTATATACACTTGTTTTCATACGTACAGACCTTTTCTGGGAATATGTGTTAATTTGTTTGCGCGTGTGCGCGCTTGTGTGTGTGCGCGCGTGTCCGTGCATGCGTGTGGTAGGCTAACATCCGTGCGTGGGATAGAAAGCCTGAGCTTGTGCACGCGTGTTATATCCTTTGCCTAAATCAACGTTAGTGAGGCCGTGAAGGTGTCTGACTGTCCGAACACGACAGCTAGCATGGACCGCGGGTGGGGAAAACTAAATGGAGAACATGCCATGGCATCACATAGCATAACTATACACTAGCATGTCTACACATGGCCAATGGAGACAGATTCACTTCATTTAGGACCTACATGACAGTTGTTTTCTCTCAGACTGAATGTTGGGTTTCTCCTGTCCATAGAAGATCTTGTTCCAGAATTCCATGGAAACATAACACATTAATTTCTCTCTTAAGCCCAAGTTTCTGGAATTGGTGCATGGCAGGTTATGATTGATGAATGCTGGGCATCCCTGTAAATTGAGTGTGAGGTACAATAGCATGACATTGTTCCAGAAGAATGCACAAACATGGCAAACCAAATCTCCAGACCGAGAAGGGAAGAGAGCAACTTGTGTTCCCCTTCCCCCTTTATAATCAATGCTAGATCAACAGATCTTTGTTGTCTGATGTTGTCACGAAAAGAAATATCCGTGTTCAAACTAGGGTCACAAGGGAGGTCTTAAGTATAGACCTGGGACACGCCATTATCGACTTCTATTGTCCACTAAGCTGTATCGGTTTCCAGTATGTCTAAGCCTATGTCCCTCCACTAGTCTGAGCCATTCATCAACAGCACAGTTGCGGTCGAGCTAGGACTTGTGAAAGAGCACATTTCTCTTCTGGAGACCATTCTGGGCTGGTTTGCAGCTCTCATACATCAAATCAGAGCCTCAGAGGCCAGGGGCAGCCCACTGACATGCCTCTCAGCGAGGGTCCTGATGAGTAGCCCCTACGGTCGCTGCTGCTTCGCCGGGACAATTTCAACACTTCCTAACCACCTCCACCATTTTAGCCCCACCGTGCAGACCGCTAGCTCTCTGTAGGCAGAGGGCAACTCAACGGGTCAGGTGTGGAGAGCAACCCGGGAACTGTCCCTCACCAGTGTCCGTCCGCTAGGCCCCCCCAGGGGTCCCCACTCTGCCACCTACTGGGCATCGGCAACACAAGCATCTGTGTTGCCCTTAACTGCCGCACCAAATGAACACCGGCATCACGCTGAACATGGCAGAACAGCATTGCTCTCTCTAACAGCCCAAGCCTCTTTCATTCATGTAGGCACTGAAAGCAGCAGACCAACAGGGCTTCACGTCAGTGGGCCTAAGATTGGAATCTGGGCTAACTGTATTCCTGCTGTGTGTTAAAAAGGAAACAACGTGAAAAATTAAGCTAACTGTATTCCTGCAGTGTTAAAAAGGCAACAAAGTGGAAAAGTAAGCTAACTGTATTCATGCTAGGATTTAAATCGTGGAAAATGTGCATGAGAATACACCACCACTTGAGGAAAACAAAGTGGAAATGGAACAACAGTCACAACAAGTGACAGAAGAGGAACCACAAAAGATGAAGAAAAAGTGATTGAGGTGTTTGCGCAGAAGAAAGTGCAGAACCCACTAAAAAGGCCTGGGCAAGCCCCTTCCCCTCCCCGTGGCGGGTGCATGAGGGGGAGGGGGCAAAAGGGAGCGTTTGATTAAATCTCCGGTTGACGTGTGAGACAGGTGAGATTGATGAGGTTCCTTTGAGCGTCCCACTGTGCGGAGAGCGGGGCGAGGGGAACAGAACGGTACAGTGTGGCAGGCCAGGGCTCAGGGCCTGCTCACACCGTGGGGTCCCTTGGCTGATTAATGGGACTGGAGGCCCTTCAAAAACACTGCTCCCCGCAGACAGGCTCCGACAGCACTCCAAAAATAACCAGGCAGCCCCGGCCCCAGCAGCTCCTGAGAGGTCCACACTTCTATACAGCATGGGGTGGGAGAAACAAGAGCAAACGCCCATGCACAAACCTTGCTCATTACAAAGATTAAAAGCTACTGGTTTTACTGGTCTGTGTGACAACATGTTGATTATGGCCGGGTATTAAATGTGTGTTTAGCTGAAACTCATTATTACCAACATTCAACTTGATGTCCCGAGATAGTACCTAGATAGTACTGATTACATGACAGGCGTGGTCAATATATTTATCCACATGCTATTAAAATTTTAGTTTGGTATAAACCAAATCAGTTAAGCATTCACAGCGCACAAGCGTACATTATTTCATACATACAGCTTGGAAACTATGCGTGTGCACCATCTGAGTAATGTGGTTGGAAATGTGAAGACTATGGTAATATAGAATGTAGAATATTGCATTCATGCCAACGCTACTTGTTCCCTTCCGGTGCATTGCAAATGGTTTGAAAATCTTTCAGTCAAGCCGCTTCCTTGCTTTTCTGCCATGTTGACGATAGAGTTGTTTAAATTTACTTCTGGCGGCAACAACTGAAATGGGAAATAATTCCTAATTCCAAAACAACATAAAAATCCTGACAAAGCATAAAATAACCGGCAGCACACACTTCATAAATATATCAATGTGTCATTTCCTTTTGCACAAACGATGTATGTTGACTCCAGTGCAGCCCAAAACACAATACCAGATATGAGCTAAAGCTGACATTAAATAACATCGACCATACTTAGAAACATCCACACCTACAACGCCAAAAACATAGGATAGCTACTCTGCTTCTTCAAGCACAGAAACATGCATAATAGGAAAGATACATTCTGTAATAGAGGGGGGAAAAAAACTAAAATTAATGAATATTACTAAATAAATAGAATAACAGGGAATGGTTGTAAAATTAAAAATAGAAATATAATGCCATACCAAATTACAAAGAAATGACTTGAGAATTAGCAAGTTGTTCTGACAGCTGAAAATAAATAGGGCAGCTAATGAACACACTCAGCCGGGAGGCCATGTTTCCTCACTCTGGCGTGGAGCTCCCATGTGGTGTGGGAGCTGCTAGAATGGTTATAGCCGACAGCCGACTGAGTGAGTTCTGGAGCCGAGGAGAAGAGGCTAGAAATCACTTCCTCTTGCCTAAACACTATATGCTGAGCTGAGATGAATGATATTAAGAGGCCGGGCAAGTGCTGGCCAAAAAGGAAGTGCTATAGGTGCATTTTTGCTGTCATTTACAACTGCTTTGAGTTTGGGATTAGCATCAGTGATCTCAACGTCAAGTGCAAAAGGGTAATTCAAGACACAAACCAAAGGCTTCCCCTTTGTAAAGGATATAAGTACTATGATATACGGAGCTGAACTAGGATTAAACTATACTACTTCTTAGGCAGTTGTATTTGTTTTAAATGTGCATAGAAAAAGGTTGGTTCTATCTAGTCAACACTCCAAGTAATAGCGGTCAAATCAGCAAGGCTTCACTTAACATCTTGTCTACTCATATTACCCTTCATGTTTTCACTTTACAAATGCTGGAAAACCAAATATCCTTAAACTTAATTTGGCCTTCCACCTTTGAGTCAAGACCATTTGCAGGTCACCTAGATTTGTTGGTTGGAGCAGTAAACCACAACAGACCTTCCCTCTGATGGAAAAGTACAGCTCAGCTCATAACATGTCTTTATAAAATGTTCACTTTATCTAACATAGGTCACAGTTCATCTGTGTATCGGCCCGTGGAGGTGCACTGACTTGTTCAACACCCTTTTTCCAGGGCAGAAAAAGTTTAAACAGAGCCTTTCGGTTGACACATATCACACCTCTGGGTATTGTGAGCATGCCGATGTTTGTGTTCGGCTGTGCACATTTGGAGAAAATTAACACAAATGAAAAGCAACACTTCATTTCTGATGTTATTGCTGGTAATGAAGCACTGCTGTGATGCTTTGGAGCCCTCAGTTTCAACCTCCCCCCTCCTTCCTCAACTTGCACACCTCTCCAGAGACCCCTTAACAAAACACAGACAAGCCGACGATGAGAACGCATTCCGCTGCAGTGCTCCGTTCACCAGCCGCTATGCCGCGCAGCTCGTACATCACGCGGCCAGAGGGGCTTGTGCAGACGGATGAGGTTTTTAAGTCCGCCGTAAAGCAAGAACTACTCGATAATTAGCATCGCTGCAGCAAAGGGCACCAGTTGGTCTAATGTGTGTCAAGGGACACATTGTTTGCCTTAACACCCCATTTGCTTCTCCAAGGCAGCTGTGTCATGATAGGGAGTCTATAGGTTGACTTATTGTAGGAGCATTGCTAAAAGACACTGAAATATGAATGGTACCACACTAAAGCCTTCCACATCTTCCATATAAAATTATATTTGTAGAATAAAATGTTTTTAAATCTATTGGAGAACTGGAAGAAAAGAACAAACATACAAATAAGAACTGGAGGTAAATATTAAATTATTTAAATTACTTTTTAGATACTTATAATATTAAACTTAATAGTTTATACCATGCTGTGATGACAAATGAAGGACCACATCTGAAGAGTGTTCACAATATGGCCAATCATTTCTAATGAGTCTAGTTATCCTTCTGGTCAGCGTTGCGCCTAAGGAAAATACACAACTAATGAAAAATATATCAAATCACCTGAGGTTTTTTTTTTTCTGAATATCCTCCTGGCTCCTGACATCTGAGATTTCAGTTATGTGTTTGATAAGTGTAATTAGGCTAGTTCCAACTCACCTTGAGCCTCAGTAAAATGCGGTGTCTACCGCTGTGGGCATTCACCATGAATATCAGCGCAATTTCCCTTGTTATACTGTGTGAAAGTTTATTTTCTTTTTTCAATATTCATATAACAACACTCCAACTGAAGTTGCTGTGTACTTTCTACCTGAACTATTATCATCCTAACATCAGATTCAAACCGGCTAAATGTACAATGTTTCTGGCTGTGTGTCTGACTCTCACCCACCTAAAACAACCCCCTTGGAAACACATTGTAATACAAACCAAGACCAATCGCCTGGGGTGTCTTGATTTCAAGGGAATGAAGGATTATTACCCAAATGTAGGTGTCCTACTAGTGAAGTCACTATCACTGGTCATACTAAATCACTGGAAGTTAAGTTACACATTTTGTGATCAGCAATACAAAACTTTTAAGTTGTTTCATCACACTGTGTTAATAAAGATGCATGTAAAATCTGGACCTCCACCAAAAACAATGGACCATTTCCACAGAGGTGTTACAATAAGCAAATAGGCTAATGCTATAATGAGTCGATATAGAGTAATATATATATATATAATACTGCCACAAAGCATACACACGTATTGTATTGTCAATGCTTGCACACACAATAAGAAATATTGTGTTAATATATATATTAACTTGTATTTTCTAGTTTTGTTTACCCATGAGACAAAAAAGAAATCTAAACAAAACATGCTATCCTTTTGGGCATTACGCTGACATTGCTACAGGATTTACCATAGGAATAGCTTTTATCCAAATAGACTTAGTCATTACTGTAGATTGACAGCCAGGTCATACATCACCAACGTAAAACTACCTTCCAAGCAAATGCTGAACAGTGTAATGTCCCTACTGTTTTCCATGATAACTGGGTTCATATCTCGTGCATGTGGTGTTCGCTATCGTGATTACAGCAGCACACATCTGGCAGCAGAAAAATCAAAACTCCACTCATGATATAATACTCCCATTATATCATGTTCATATCCATGACATTTTCTCACGATGCAGCAGCACATAGAACAGAGACTCAGACTCGTAGAAATATTACAGTAGCACGTAATTATTAATAGGTAACCAGATGTGCATAGTAGGCTGGTATGCCGCTATTCAATAATACAAAAAAATAATAAAGGAGGAGCATGAGAACCAATGACATTAGGCAGTAGCCTACACTAGTGTCCCTAACTCTTTCTGACTGTTCACGGGAAATAAAGCAAAGATTAACAATAAACATTCATATGTTATACAACAATATTTACCTTATTTTCAGTGCATATGGCAATGCTAAGTAATCTGTGTAGCGAGTTACACTTTTGAAGGGATCTGAAGAGGCACTTCGCGTTACTCCGGATGGGAAGCGCCATGTTTTATTATGACGTAATATTACGGAAGCTCAGATAGGACAGAACAGTCACAAGGCACAGTGAATTCTGCCTGTGCCTTGTGCAATATTGCAACTTTGTTTGCACCAAGATATTTTAATTTTTATTCTTCTATATGAAAATGTATCGCTTGGATTCTTTCATAATATGAACGGAATATGTTTCTAAACCTCTCCGGGAACCATCACCTTATCATGGTGGAGAGGTTTGTGTGTCCCTATGATCCTGAGTGCTGTGTTGTCTGGAGCCTTGTTCTCCTGGTAGGGTCTCCCAAGGCAAAGTGGTCTCAGGGGAGGGGCCAGACAAAGAATGGTTCAGAAGACCCCTACGAAAGTTCATTCAAGAGGAGAGGTTACCCTGCCTGGAGGAAGCCCGGGGCCCCCGTCTGGAGCCAGGCCCAGAGGGAGGGCTC
>JAODUH010091667.1:0-14339 GCA_027564835.1 Typhlichthys subterraneus | reverse complement strand
CCCCCCCCCCCCCCCCCCCCCCCCCCCCCCCCCCCCCCCCCCCCCCCCCCCCCCCCCCCCCACAGAGAGAGAGAGAGAGAGAGAGAGAGAGAAAAGGTATACAGTATAACAAGGGTGTGATGGACACAGAGCCAGTTCAATAGTATATTCATTTATACACAAAATAAAAATGAACACAGGTCACATCGTTCTGTTAGAACAACAGAAGCACCTCTCCATTCCATACGGCGCTCCCTCAGAAGCTCCACCCCCCCTCAGCATTACTGACTATACATCTGGATGGTAATTAGTTATGGGCATTGGCGTTAAAGGCTGGGAGTTAGGGGGAGAATTAGAAAGGTTCTATTGTATTTAGTGGTGTATCTTAATCTAGAGGAAACCCATCTCTGCCATGTGTTGGAGACAGCCACCTGGTGGCTGTTTAAAGTACTGCAACGTTAGCAGTCAATGCCAGCGCTAGCATGCAGACGACCGCCGCTACCTGTCCTGGAGGCTACGGCGGCTGCCTCTTCCGTCCGGCCAGAACGCAGAACCCTCAGTTTCCTTGGAGCTCCTGGGCAAGTTAAAGGACAGCCAGTCGCCGTAAGACCAGGGCCGCTGTTTCTTAGGCCTGTCTGCTAACTGGGGGATGGAGGGATATATGAGAGAGAGAGAGAGAGAGAGAGAGAGAGAGAGATAGAGATGGTAAAAAAAAAAAAAAAAAAAGTGCAGTAAATTAAATTAATTTAATTTAATAAAATTCCTTAATTTAGATTAAGAAATAATTTCTTAAATGTGCATTTAATATTATAAGTCACTAGATAAGCTACTTATAAGAAACAAGTCAAAATATATTTAGATATAGTTTTTGCAGTATATTACATGCTTGTTTACTGCAGTGGCTGAGGAGACACAATATTAATCTTAAATGTATGTTATTAATCTACTTGTCGCTCACAACGTGATTTATGTTGTTAGGTCATGTTGTCATGGCAGCACAGCCTCTTCATGGAAGCTTCACTCAATCCACTGCATGTAAGGATGCTAAAAGATCCCCCAGGCCTGTTGCAAGGTGGCTATTCTGTGCTGCGTTGACCTTTGGTGGTCGGTCACATACAGTACCAACAGCGGTGTGAGATAACCCTTGTTTTTAGGTGATGGGGCGACACGTTTGAGAACCACTCAAGCGCAGGGTCACGCCCACCCTGCTGCATCCAATCATATCATTTTCCTTAGCCACATTTACACTGTAAAATGTCACCACCCCCCCCCTCTCTCTCTCTCTCTCTCTCTCTCTCTCCCCTCACCACAGACTCCTGCAGGGTGAAGGAGCCTCCAGCCTCCAGGTGGCGCCGTCTGGACGCTGGACTCCTCCGGTGCTCCAGCTGCCTTAGGTCCAGCATGGACTTCACCAAGGGGCCCATGCGGTCCGACCAGCGCCTCCGGGGCTGCCTGCCGGGGTCAAGGGTCACAGGGCTGCTGCCCACCTGTTGCGGTCAGCGCAGCAAGGACGGTTTATTGGTTGAAACGGGAAAAGTTTACAAAAACAAACCAACAAATCTACATATCGAAGCATAAACACCTCTCCCTTCAATGCCACAGGGTGCTCCCTCAGAAGCACGCGCGCACACACACACACATTGCCAAGGCTGGAATAATGTTGTGTGGTGCGGTCTGCACCACTTTGTTTGTGTACAGCGGCAGGGCTGTGTGGAAACCCCAGATTATGTTTTCCTAGTTATACCAAATCTCTGCTTAATAAAAAAATAATATATACATTTTTTTAATTGTGTGATTTGTATGTTTTTATAGTACATTTTATTATTAATTAAATGCATGTTCATGGTTTAGAAAATAGACCGACCTGTGTAGACTGCCAGTCCAGACCCTCATCAGAGCCCCCTGCAGGAATTAGAGACAACAGCATCCTTTCAAACACTTGCCTTCACTCACTCTGAACCTAAACCTCCCTGAGTATTCCATACCCGCCCCCCCCGCCCCCCTACACCCCTCTGCCACCCCACCCGTGTCTCCGTCCTCCTGGCTGCCGTCCGAGGAACTGCTGCTGAGGAGGTCGTCGTCGGGGCCGTCGTCGGGGTGCTCTGCCGCATCCTCGCTGTCGGAGGACAACCCCCCAAAGGAATGGGTGCGGTGCAGCTCCCTCCTGGGTGAAGGGGGGGGGGGGGGGCAGGGTAGGGTGACTGACAGGTCATAAAGCTGCAGAAGAAACCGCCCCGGCAACAGGTGTCGGTACCCGATCCGTTCTGCGCATGCGTTAAAAAATAATAACAATAATGCACATGCAAGGCATCTCACGCGTTGTGTGTGTGTGTGTGTGTGTGCACGTGCGCGTGTTACCTGACGGTGGTGCTCGCGTAGGGGTGCGTGCCAGGCGTGTGTCTGAGCTGAGCCAGTCTCTCCCTCATGCGGGCGGTCAGCTCGGGGGCCAGGCGCCATACGAAGATGCAGCTGGAGAGGCCACAGCACAGGCAGCTTACAGCACGCGATGCTAACGCTAGTTTCTCACCCAAATGTTTGCTTCTCTCTACCCTACTCTTATTTATTATAATAATAATTATTAAATAAATAAAACATACAACATGCAAACTCTTATGTACACTTTTATATTCAGGCCACTAGGAACTTTGTTGTATGATTTAATTATTATATGTTGATGTTGTGGTAGACATGATGACAACATGCTGTAACTATTCTGATATAATATTGGTTGCTTACAATAACTGGTGTATGACCTGTCCAACTAATGACACATGTACTACACATATGACCTGTCCAACTATTGACACATGTAAGACCTGTCCAACTAATGACACATGTATGACCTGTCCATCTAATGACACATGTACCAAATGTAAGACCTGTCCATCTAATGACACATGTACTACATGTAAGTCTGCCGTATTCCATGTGAACGCAGCATTAGGTTTGCTCATTTACATAGTAATCGGCAACTTACTGTAGATAATAAAGAATCAAGTCTTATTTCTCTCACTGTGCAGCTTGTGCACCACAAAAACACCATTAGCACACATTTATATATGTTGATGTTTATTATAAGATTGCCACTGATTCCTAGTACTACAGGGTGTATTTTAGGGTAATCTACATGTACATGTGTATTGTGCGTTTGTCTTGCAGTACCCGTCTCCCGAAACAGAAATCAGATGTTTGCAATCGCTGGTAAACTTAATCCCTGTAACGATTTCTAAAAAGGAAAGAGGAATTTCAATTAGTATACAGTACACATTGTAATATCATCACCATAATACTGTTATAAAGTCAAAATAATACCAGTATTAGCAATTTATAATATTATTTTCACATGCACTCAAAAGCAATGAATCAACCTTGCAATGAAGATTATAATAGTTTACATTCATTACACACAAATCCTTTTACTTATCCATCTTCTGATACATTTTATTATTCTAGTGATGCAAGATAATGTGGAGGCTTATGTGTATTTGTACGTGTATATTGCATGTGCCTGTATTTAGTGTATTATTGTACTGACTGTGGACTGCCTCGGGGAGATTACATTTCTACTCTACTCTACACACACATTAAAGTATGATGCAACACGGGCCGTTACCTGAGTGGCCAAACATGGTGGCCACACATTCTCCAGCGTGGAAGTCGTAGAGGTTGATGTTCTTGTCAGAGCAACTGGTGGCCACGTACAGGCCAGATGGATCCATCTGCACCTGTCAATCATCAACAACCCAAAAGTAGCATAGGTTTCATCTGACCTGAAGAAATGATCTTATCTTATATTTAGCATATTTAACATGATACTTAAAGTTTGAAAAACCATTAAATGTAAGCATATAGCTTGGTTTGTATCTCTCCAGTACACAAGATACAAATACTGCATGTTTTTCACTGAACGGAATTCTAATGCATCTGCAAAATAATCATTCATTGTAATAAGTTTTCACAAGATTAAATTGATCTCGCAGGACTATGTAATAATGTAACTTATGTATTTGGAAAGAACAACCAATTGATAAATTGGATGATTTGGCTTTCTTAAAGCACAAAGTTAAAGTTAAAGTTTCTTAAAGCACAAGACATCTACCCTGAGCAGACTGCCATCCTCGCTCAGCGATCCTTTGTAAACCTTCTTCTGCTTGCCACTGCTGATGTTGAAGATCCTGCAGGCAGAGAGGAGAAGATGGAATCCACTGAGACTCCAGGAACATGGTCAACACTATTTCCCAAGGTGTGTGTGTTTATGTATACACACACGTAAAAAAATATTTTCCTCTCACTTTTCATCGTTTACTTGATCTAGTCTTTGTTTTGTGTAATTTCTCTAAATAAACATCTGCAATTTTTGAACAACTGCCTTCAAATTTGGTATATGGTAGTATTGTTTTAATAAGACCTGGTGGGGAACGTGCCCGTTGTGGGCCAGAATATTCTCGCTTCACCACAGAGTGGACTGCAGGGCTCTTGAGTGGTAATCAAAAGATGACATTGTTTCTCATCCTCTAAAGATACTTTACCATGATGTCGAGGGCATTCTTGTGTCTCAAACACAATTTGATTGTTTCATCTATAACGTCCACAGCAAAAATCTGCGATAGTCTCTTTTGCAATTTACCAGAAGACATTCAAATGTCTTGCTACAGTACATCACGTGCACACACACACACACGCACACCTTATGCAGCGGTCCTGACAGGCCACAGCGGCATACTTGCTGCTGGGGTGGATGTCCATGTCGTACAGGGTGGTCTTCCTCGCCACATGGTGGGTCCGCCTGAACGCCAACCTGCCATCCATCTGAGACAGACAGACGGACAGACAGGTAGACAGGCAACAGCTCACAGACAGACAGGCAGGCAGACAGCAGTGCTCACAGACAAGCAGGCAGACAGTCAGGCAACAGAACTCACATACAGACAGACATACAGGCAGCAGGGCTCACAGACAGACAGGCAGGCAGATAGCAGTGCTCACAGACAGGCAGGCAGACAGACAGGCAACAGAACTCACATACAGACAGACATACAGGCAGCAGGGCTCACAGACAGACAGGCAGGCAGGTAGACAGGCAGCAGAGCTCACAGACAGACAGACAGACAGGCAGCAGGGCTCACAGACAGACAGACAGGCAGGCAGGCAGGCAACAGAGCTCAGACAGACAGGCAGTGGTGTCGTCATTTGTGGTTCATGGGGTATGGAGTCAGATTGATTTCCATATTGTCCAGACTATAAGTTTGTTGTTTTTTTTTGTTTTTCCTTCCATTTCAAACTAGGCTGTATTTTGTCTATACACTAGTGACAATCTACTGTACTACCAAAAGAAAATATATGACAGTCGGGTAAATACAGTAGCTGGTATTGGATTTGGGGGAAGAAAGTTTAGGTCCTGGGGTAAATGCAACTGCTAAGGAGCACCTTTAAAGGTCACCTAGAAATAGTAGCATTTTACCTGACAAGGAAAACTCCCCTCCATTCAAGGAAGGTATTTCAACCAGCGAGAAATGTCTAAATGCCAAGCCTGGTTTTGCTTTGAGAGAAACAGGTTGAAGTTAGTCCTGCTACACACACTACAGGCTGCCAGCCATTCCAGTCTACTGAGTAACGCAGTTGTATACAGGGCTTGAAATTAAGGTTGCCTGCTCGCCTCAGGTGAGTAGTTTACTTTTCGGGTGAGTCTATTTTGTAAGCCACTAGTCCGCCAGGTGGAGTGCATACATTATAATTAATGTAGTTAAGTATATTAGCCTGCAAAGTACTGAAATTACCACCTTAAAAAAGAGGCGGTATTAGAAAGATTGTACGTGACACTTGTCATGTACAATCTCTAGCTAGGAAAATCATTTTATAGTAGCGCTGTAAGCTAACCAGTCGCCGAGAAATTAGAGTGAACTAGACAACTAGACAACTTTAGCGACCGCAAGCCTGTAAATACATCATTCCTTTCACTGTGCTGACGCGATCGGGATTGTTTAGTGCATGTGCTGGTGAAACTAATTGATTATTTTATTTTAAGTGTTTTACATTTCACGTGAATTATCAATTGCCTCGTCAAAGAGTGATACAGAATGATGCAGACAGGGAATGCAGAACATACTGCTGTCTGCCCAGCTACAAAGCCAAAACTTTCTTGACAGATGTAATGACTAATGTCTAATCTTCTGCAGTTTCTCTGGTACAGGCAATATAGAAAGTGTTTTTAGAAACTACTCTGCGTTACTCGTAAATAGAGTTACAGGGCTAGTAACATTTTAGCTGGGCTAGTGGAAATTTTGGTTTACTAGCCCGGCTGGCTAGTGCCAAAAACCCTTAAGATCCACCCCTGGTAATGGTTATATATAATGGATTGTGATTGGTGGGGACTCCTGCATTGTATGCACGTCCACCCACAGAGGAAATACCTCAGTAATATGAAGACAATGAAACAGTATGCTTCCTTTATCGGGTTTAGAGTTATACATCTAGACCAACATACTGCTCAAAAGGAATACAGGGCCCAAGCGAGTGTTCGGGTCCTGTGTTGCAATGCCCCCTAGTGTGCTGGAGTGTGAATTCACATGTTTAATCAAATCTAATGCTTACCTTGTGTGCCGTGTAGAAATAGATGCTCTTGTCTGCACCACAGCTGATAATCCGCACTCTGTTGTCATTGGCTGAAACAAATCACATTAAATAACCATGACGAGGTTGGTTGCAGCAAGATAATTAAAGACAGGCCTTTGCTGCTTGTCGAAAGCAGGGATACGGAAAGGGATTCGCTTCACCCCGTGTGCCAACGTAACCGAGAGCACCGAGACAGTAGCCTGGTACAACCACGCTGTTAAAAGTGCTAAAAGTCGTTGCCTCCTACTGGGCGTAGACCTCTGGTTCATTTTGAAACACACAGAAACCACGCTCGCATACAGGGAATCTACAGTCTGCAAGAGTGTATATATGTATATATATATATATATATATATGTGTGAAGATAGATAGATCGATCTATAGATCGATAGATCGATATAGAGTTTCCAGACTGTATAGTCTCAGAGAACAGAACGTAAAGCAATAATCGGGCAGAGCCAGGCTACCAAGACAGGGCTGCACCATAAACGTCCGCGTGCCAAGCGACTCACCGGCGAAGCGGACGGCCGTGATGGAGGACGAATGCTCGTCGAGCGTCTGCAGGAGGCTGTAGCCGTCCTGGGTGTCCAAAATGTGGATTAGACGGTCCCTGCTGGCCGTGGCGAGCAGCTTCAGGCCTATCGTGGAGGGAGAGATGATGGAGGAGGACAGGAGTATTGTTAAGTGTACTGATAGAAGCACGCTCACATACACACGCAATGCAGACGCACCCGTTTCTGGTTTGGAATATTCCAGACAGAGAATCTCAGCATCATGGGCATCCACTTTGAGGATCTCCTCCATGCTGCTGAGATCATAAACCCTGCAACACACACACATTCCTTTTTGTTTTATTTCATTTTAACATTTCATCCTTTGCTCACATTCAAATATCTTAGCACTTTGAGATGAAACTCCTGTATAAGATGTGCTATAGAATATATATATATATTTTTTTTAATTATTTGAAAACAATGATTCTGCTTAAAGTGACCATGACGTTCTAGATCAAAACAAAATGCTTTGTGGGACACACACACACACAAATACACGCCTGACCTCAGCACACCGTTACGGCCCCCAGAGGCCAGATGCTTGCCGTCCGGGCTGACACAGACGCTCCTTACGCCGGCCCTGTACTTCCCGAGCTGGCTCTCCCCAGGTGCCTTCTCCACACTCGGACCTGCAGTGCTCTCCGTGTCCAGGAGGGCGGCAGCGGCGGAGTCTCCGTCCACATAGATCACCCTCAGCAGATCCTGAAAGAAATATTTTACAAATACAAGTTTTTTTTAAATCTATAAAGAACTGAAGCACCAGGTGGAGCTCAAACCCAAGGCCTTCCAACTGGGAGCGATTCTACAACGTACGGTCACGATCAAGCATTACAAGGAGCCGATACACAATGCGAGACGTGCGACACGCCCAACTCACGTTGCCGAGGAGGTTGTGCGTGTGGTTGCGCGCTACGCCGCGTTGCTCCGGGCGCCACAGTCTAATGGTGTTGTCGGCCGAGCAACTCAGGAACACACCGGGTGACAGGCCAGCGCCAGCACCCTCAGAAGCCTCCGGAAACATCTGGAGGGCAAGAGAACGAGAGTGAGTGAAAGAGTGTCAGAGAGAGAGAGAGAGAGAGAGAGAGAGAGAGAGAGAGAGAGAGAGAGAGCGGGCGTCTGAGAGAGAGAGAGAGAGAGAGAGAGAGAGAGAGAGAGGGCCGGCTGCAAATGTACAGCAAACATGTTTACAGCCTGATGTAAAAAATTGTTTTGATCTCTTTAGCTAGTCTCCACATCCATGACAACTGTAAGCGGGTTCAGTTAAATATTTTAGCCATACATGTGTCCCATTATAATGAATAGGGGGCATGGGGGGCGTTTCAGGCGGAGTGAGGTACTGCAAATATGGCAGGGACTGAGCCAGCACAGCGCGGTGTTCAAATACGTTCTTGAAAAAAAGCTATAGGTGAGGGGTTGTTCATTTATATATAATATAGTCTATGGTTGTTCCGCTATTGTCATGTGACATCGTGTGACATAGTGCTCATGTGGCGTACAGCGCTAATGGAGGGAAGAGTCAGAGACTACTAGCTAGCTAGCATAAAAATATTGTGAGATGCTAATTTAAGGAAGATGCCCTCCCCAACTTCCAGATAGTACTCATGTGCTGAACAGCACTAATGATCAAAAGAGGCGGAGCCTTACCTGAAGGTCCCAGACGCAGGCAGCGTGGAAGAGCTCAGAATGCACCCTGGACACCCGCCGAGGGTCCCGCACATCCCAAACGTACAGGCTGTGGTCGCTGTACACGCAGCTGAGCCAGCGACTGGCGGGGTCGTAGGTCACCGCCGTGGTGTCTGGCCAACGTACGGCTTTCTTGGAGGAAGACAGCTGGCTGATGGGGGAACAGTCAGAGTGACCTTTGATAATAATAATAATAATAATAATAATAATAATAAAAAACTTTATTTATAAGGCACCTTTAAAAACCCGAGTACAAAATGCATCGACAGACAGAACGTAAAAATAAAAGCACAATGAACATTAGAAAATGTGAGAATAGAACAAGTTATTTTATAATAACAAAATTATGAATAATAAATTAATATAATATATAATCAATGTAGAAAAAAAAAAAGAAAAAGCAGGTTGACGGAGTTTGGTAAACCCTTTGTGTTGCTCACCAAATAAACCCTGTGTAGAAATTATGTTAACGAGTAGCATCACCACTACTGAACTCTGTGTTCACCTGGTTCAGGCAGACAGGTAGATGGCCAACCGGAGATCATTTTAGTGGACGAGAGCAGAGCGGGAAAAATTAGGTGAAGCTGGCAGAAAATGCACCGTTAACGGTAGACTGCACTGCTACCCAAAGTTTAAATATTTTAATAAAAAACAAAGAGGAAACATGGATCATCTGGAAAACGAAAGGCTAATAATTTTGGTGCAACAAGATTAGAATACTAGATACAATACTACATTCATCCATCCATCCATCCATATCCGCTTATCCGAGAAAATATTGAATAAATGTATTATTTTATGCAATACTACATTAAATAATTAATACAATATTTTCTCAGTTTCTATTATATTCCATTATTTGTAAACAATACGACATCGCCCCCACCTGGCCTGGCTGACCTCGTCGCCGTCGGCTCTGAGGGGGTGTGGCCGTGGCAACGTGCATACGAAGTGCAGGTCGACGGGACTGAAGGCGCGCACTATGCCGTCCACGCAGCCGCAGAAGATGAGGTCATCAGACAGGGACAGGGAGTGGGCCGCGCCCGTCTGAAACACAGCATGGTTCAGTAAAGGGTTCCCACTCAGGAAAGTCAGGAGAAAGTCAGGCTCTCTCCGTCTCCAGCCCCGCCCCCACTGCCACTCACCCGCAGGTCCACCCACTGGTCCAGCGTCCTCCTGGCACTGAACTGGCACATCAGGCCGGAGGAGGTGATGCAGAAGGTGGCGTCGGCCCTGGAGCCCCGGCCACAGGCCACGTCGCAGAAGAAGTTGTTCCTCAGGTCCCCCAGCAGGGCGGCGCGCCCCAGCAGCGGCACCGGGGAGCTGGCCTGGAAGCAACAGAAGGCTGGGTCAACTGGACGGAACCGTAGTCTCGCTGAGCCGGCCTTTACTTGAGTTAACATCGAAGAACCGGCCTTTACTTGAGTAACATGGCAAAGCTCAAGTAGTCTCGCAGAGCCAGCCTTTACTTGAGTTAACATTGCAGAGCCCAAGTAGTCTCGCAGAGCCAGCCTTTACTCGATTAACATCTCAGAGCCGGCCTTTACTTGAATAGTCTCAGAAAGCTCAAGTAGTCTTGCTGAGCCGGCCTTTACTTAAGCGGTCTCGATGAGCCGGTCCGCCACCCACAGTGGCTGTGCGAATGCTAAAGCAACCAGGGTTTCTGGACCATCATCTCATCAAATATTGAGCTGAGAGTAATCGTTGGACAGAGCCAAGCTCGCACCAGATGGTTTGAACCATATGGGAAGCCATCCACTTTCAAGAAATACTTGGCAGGTGACTGGACAAACCATCCGTCTATCAAGGGCTAACGTCACACCTGAACTACGCACGTATCTGCCACTTCAACGCTGACTGTACTGTGCCATCTGCATATGGACTTCAAACCTGGCAGGATGGATTCTCGAGTACAAGGGAAACACTTGATAGCAGCAGCTCTTATTCATAAGAGTACAATTACCGTTTAGGGTTTCTTTAACGCGCAGGCACGCGCACACACCAGATGCAAGCATTTTCGGGGCTGTTTCTTTGCACACTGCCCACAGACTGCGGGTGGATCCACCCCGCCCACCAGCACTCGTTGTAGAAGTTGGTCATGATACTGTTGGCACTGCATTGTTCGTGCAGCATTAACACAATATGACGCATGTTGCAGGACAGTAAACGTCTTTTAACATGCGTGTTGAGCAAGCAGGCGAGCAACAAAGTTACAGTAGTCTTATCAAGGAAATAGCGCGCATGGGGGTGGGGCTAAGAAATAAGAAAGTGGTATGTTAGGCCAGAGGTATTCAACAAGGGGTCCAGGACCCCTTGGGGTCCTCAGAGATAAGCAGGTGGTCCTCCAAATTATTTGATCCCAAACCTAATCCAAAAATGTAAATGTCAGAAAATTTTACATTAGCATAAATACAACCTGTGCTAAAAATATCTAAATCTGTCAATTATTTTAATGGCTTAGTTAGTGGCCTACTATTATACATTATGGTTGGCCCGGCAACTCAATATTTTATACCATATGTGCCATGCTTCTATTAGCCAAGGGGTCCTTAACCCAGAAACGTTGAAGACCTCTGTGTTAGGCTAGCATTTGTAGGGTTTTACCTGATACTACAATGCATTTACAAAAAAATCCCCGGCTTTGCCTCGGCGAGCAGCGCCTCGCTCGCAGTGCAAAGACTCATTGATTGAACAAGGAATCGGACCCAAAGTGCATCCAAAGCAGAAACGCTACTAACACTAAACACTAAATAGGTTAAAATGGGATCCTTTGGCAAGAAGCACCTTGGTTGCCTTGCCGGGGTCCAGGTACCAGAACTTGACGTGTCGGTTCCCCGCGGTGACAAAGTACGAGCTGTCCTCGGAGAAAGACACCGCCGTCACCTTGCTGGACACCTTGTTGACCGCCACCACCACGTCTTTCTGCGGCACGGGCAACAAGGCAGAGAGAGATGTTCACGTTTCATATAATATTAGAAAATACATGTATAGGCCGTATAGGCCAACACATCTGAGTGAGAGAAAGCTGTGACCTGAGACAGTTAACCCCAGCATTAAAGGTCAAGCTACTGCAAGCTAAATGTGAGCTAATACACTTTTGTCAAATTCAACAAATATTGCCTCGCATTTCGCTATTTTACCATTCTCTGTGCGTGTTGAAGAAATAATCTACAGAATAACATACGGAACTACCCTTTGAAGTCTACTCCATCGAGCGCTTCACGTTAATAGGAGAGACCTACATCCAATACTTTATAGAAGAGATAAACCACTGAGAATTCAGAATATGGCAGTTGGAGGATAAGAGCCAATCGTCCTCTTTAAAACAGCCAAACCTTAATTTATTAAGCAAAACGTGTGGTTGGATTGACACATGCTGACAGTTGACGTATAATCTGTGGGGAAAAAAACTGCTTTTTAATCATTAGTTTAAGACAAAGTCACCAATCCTTTTAAGCAGTTTTTAGATTTGACCGGCGATTTGAAAGTGCAGTTACTGTGAGTCTCTCCCCCCCATTTATTTAGATACAGTCTCTCCCCCATTCATTTAGATACAGCCCCCCATTTATTTAGATATGGTCTCTCCCCAATTCATTTAAATGCAGTCTCTCCACCCCCCCATTCATTTAGATGCGGTCTTCCTAAATAATACCCAGAGGCGTTTCCAAGATGGCCGCCTACCTTCCAGGCCCAGACGTTGACGGTCATGTCGTGCTGGTTGCCCACGGTGACCACGTGCTTGCCGCTGGGGGAGAAGGCCACGCATGTGACACCGTACTTGTGCTTCTGCAGCTCTGCCACTTGGCGGCGCCCCGCCACGTCCCACAGCCGCACGGCAGGAAGGTGACCGCTCTGGTGGGGAAGAGGGTGGGGGGGAGAAGGGGGGGGGGTGTGGGAGGTGTGAATACCGAGCGGGAGCCTCCGGTGCTGAGAAATGAATACAACGCAGAAGTGGAAAAACCTGCAGTTCAACAAATGGCCACTAGAGGCTAGCTGCAACAAATAAAATAAAGAGTCAATCCCCATAGACCAGGGCTATTCACCTCCGGTCCTGGAGGGTCTTTGCGTTTTTTCGCACCCTGCATGTTTTAGATCTCTCCCTGCTCCAACACGCCTGATTCAAGGTTGTTAGAAGCCTGATAACAAGCTGTTCACTTGAATCAGGTGGGTACACTAGTGAATACCGCATTGGAGGATTGGCTCCGATACCAAATAAAATGCTGGCCATGTGTGTCTAACCAGCCGTCCACTGAAACTGCTTGGAATAAGGCTGGCACATACACTATATATTTAAAATAATATAAATCATTTTTTTAAATAAATACATTCAATAAATAAATAAAAACTATACATTCTGCAGCTTACTGGATGAGCCATGTCTTTATCACCATTTATCACGGGCTAACCAATATAACTAATAAACAAAATAACTAATATGTCACATCTAAGCCACGCCTCGTGGTTGCCACTAAGACACCGTGGTTCAGACCCAAGCACGTCAAAGTGGATCTCGCAACATCAGAATGGCATCACAAAGCTAACAACATAGCCTAACATCTGGCAGGCATCACAGTTATCAGTACTGTCTGTAGGCCTATGGCCATGACTCGTCTTCAACTCCAGCAGCCAAAAAATAATGTGTGACCTTTTACCTGAGGATGCTTTTCCCATTCATAGAACAAGCAGGCCAGCAAGCACGCAATATGAGCAATTTTGTTTCATAAATCTTAAGAAATATGGTGTTCTAAATGTTTTTATAGGGTTTTATTTTATTTTAGCCTGTAGTCAGCATACAGGGCACAAACTACGACCCGCCTCAGTTTGGGAGCCATGAGATGTTAAGTGTGTCCTAAAATGCTTGAGAACCACCAGAATATACTGCCACAACATTTCCAAAAAGCATAGCCATTCATTCCGGAGAAAGCTTGTTGATATTTCAACTCAATCAAAATAAAAACACCTCTCCTTTCAATGCCATAGGGTGCACCCCAAGAAGCTCCACCGCCCACATTGGAAACACGTTGCCAAGGCTGAGATAGTGTTCCGCACCCTTTTCTTTGTGTTCCCAATTGCAGCCAGGGCTGTGTAGAAACACCTGATTATTTTTTCAGCGTGCATACCGAACGGGCACCTAGTGGTCTGTGAGGAGATATTCAGTGAATTTGACAAGAAGTGTATTAGCTTACTGACTCTACCTTCTAAAAAGGCATTGGGAGCTCTGACATTTGCCGTCATGGCAACATTCAGCCCTGGCTCCATAAATAGAAACATAAACAAAGTGGTCGTAGCACTACGCTTCACAATGCATTTCGACGTGAGGCGGCGACGCGGAGCGATACTGTTTTGATTTGAGCTCGAAGGTAAGCAGGAATATCTGCCTTTAAGGACACAACATGTGTTTACATGCATTTTAAAGTTCAACTCCAACAACAATAATGAGAGAGAGAGAGAGAGAGAGAGAGAGAGAGAGAGAGAGAGAGAGAGAGAGAGAGAGAGAGAGAGAGAGAGAGA
>JAODUH010091656.1:0-14339 GCA_027564835.1 Typhlichthys subterraneus | reverse complement strand
ATACAATGTGATTTTCTGGATTTTTGTTTTAGATTCCGTCTCTCACAGTTGAAGTGTACCTATGGTAAAAATTACAGGCCTCTACATGCTTTGTAAGTAGGAAAACCTGCAAAATCATCAGTGTATCAAATACTTGTTCTCCCCACTGTAGGTACCTAATAAAGTGGCTTGTGAGTGTAGGCTATTAGTTTACGGTTACACTAGCTCTGTAATTGTCTCTCTATAGTGATATTGGCTTATACCTATGGTATTATAAATTCACCGTACACCTAGGCCTACTGTAGAAAATGTAAAGGCATAGTAATCTTTGTGAACGTGGCTGAACGAATCACTACATCTAAAAACAGGCATGCACAACCATCCGCAGAATCGAGCAAGGAACATCAACCAGCCCCTTCCATGTAGGGTGAGGTTTTCCATGTTGGAAAAATGGCATCACTTATAGATAGACAGATATATACTTTATTGTCCTCTTGAGAAAATTTGTTTTGGGTTCTACAAGCCAGATAAAGTTAAACACAACAATATGCAAGATATTATAGAAATAAATAAATAGATACTAAAATACATAAGAAAACATAATAAACACACCTATAGCATAGAAATTATTGATAGGGACAATATAATAGTTACTTAATTAACATTGGTAAAGCCATGTCCCTACCCAAAGATACCCTGTGTGTGAGTGTGCACCTCCAAAAAGTGGGCAGATAGCCCTCCAAGCACTCACAGCACCCAGGCTGGTGTACTGCCCCAGTGCGGTCTCCATTAAGAAGAGGGGTACTCCACATAACACCAGGAACAGGAAATAGGGCACGAAGAACACCCCTGAAAATACACACATTAAGAGAACATAGTCAATGCACCAGGCGCGGTTCCTCAGTAGAGGATAAGGAGGATCAATCTCCCTAATCATTTCTAAGAATTGTTTTAAAAATAGTTTTATCTTAATGAATCATCTTCAAATGCAAATGCTATTTTGAAAGCCTCTAAAGCTAGCTATTTCACCACTAAAACCTATAAAAACACCGCTCTCGGCGCTATGTAAAGTCTATCAGAGAGAGACGGAGGATATTTGATTGACGTCCTCCTTAAGGCCCCGCACACATGAATGCAATGCTAGAAGAATGCTACTTTTCGCTTGCTATCCTATATTTTGCATGTTAAACAAACTTGCTAGGCCTAGCCAACCAGCCATTAGAACAAAATATTGGCATCTTCAACATCCAGTAGATTAATGAAGGGGGTTGATCATAAAGTTGTCAAATTTAAACTTGCTAGATAGAGTTGATATTTTTTTAGTGGTCGTGTTGTGTTCGTAAATGTTTTAATATTTAATCCGACTATTTTAAAATAAATTGCATAGTATTGGATTGTGGAGCCAGATGGCACAACAAGTGCAAGGCAGTGCTTTTGTGCAAAGGTGATTCCAACAAAACTGAGGACTAACTTTACCTTGAGGAAAAATAAATGCACATAACATCTCTGGCACAGCTTACACTCTAGTCTAAGGCAATTGTCAATAAGCAGGAATGATCAATGTAAACATTCAGCCGCAACAATGCCAGACTTAATTACAGCCTATGAGCGACCATGAATATGAACAATTGCTGGTACACAGAAGCACATGCTAAAACATCAATGCTATGGAAACCCCTTCTTCCTCTCACACTGGTACCTCCTCCATTCTTGTAGCAGAGGTAGGGGAACCTCCAGACGTTGCCTAGGCCGATGATCTGCCCTGCTATGGCCAGGAGGAACTCTGCTTTGCTGCCCCACTGACCCCTGGCATGCAAGCCATCCTCCTCCGTCCATTTGGCTTTGGAAGGATGTCCTTGCTGGCATCCATTCAGCAGCATGGCCCCCTGCTCCAGGGTCCTCTGGTTGGCCATTACCGTTTCCGGCAATGACACACAAACACCGCTGAAAATTTGGGCAAAAAACACCAAAGGAAAATGTGATCATTTTGGATTTGGTACTTTATAAAATATTTATATATTGTATAATGTTTAGAAAAATATTTTCTGGAGGACATAATTTGTCAATTATTTTATTTTATTCAGGCTATGCTATTGCTATTTCTGAGAGAGATACAACATGAACACGCTAGTGTAAATGCCACTGATAATTCTATCTCAGCCTTAAGGTAGCCTATGTCCTCCTAGAAATACTGTAGGACAAAATATACATAGCCTAAACATAATATATTTTAATATTTGAACATCAAGTATACTCTAAGCTTAAGTATATGCCTAGTCTTCTTTAGTTCTTTCAAGGGGAAAAGTATGCCCCTTTTCTACATTTTGACACAGTTCCTTGAGGTCAGTGAATTTTATGTGACATGCTTATTTGAAAATACCACAAGAAGTGTTCCCACCTCTTTTCCAATGAAAGTAGCTAGCACTAGCTCCAAAAGTCACCAGATGACACCATGCGCTCATTTGCATTTTAAAACTCAATACACCACATCCTCCTGCGCCTTCCACCCACACACATAAGCTACTAACTGGCTGAACACGGCACAAGAAGAGAGGGAGAGAATCTGGTGCCAAACGTAAAGTCTCTGATGTCGCTCCATACGTAATAGTGCAGGGTCAATGACGTGGCATTCATATTTTTATGTCTATGTATTTTACTATAATTGAAAAGAGTTCCAAACAGTTATATAAATATAACAATAACTTGATTACATAGATTTGTTTGAGGACCGAGTCTAAAATATTTGGTTTTACTATATATTTAGAGAATATATGGGGCATAAAGTCAAAAATGTCAATGTGGTGTAACCCTATGTGAAATACACCCTATCAAATCGTTTGGCATAATTATACATTACTTTGATATACTATTAAGTAAAATTACTGAAGCATAATTGTTTTGGGTATTATCAATAACCTTGGGAATTTTGTCAGTTTAGTATTCTTCCTGAATAGTCAGGATGGTGTAACCAACATTCAAGGTGCCATTTTGTTAATAATATGTGAGAAGACCATCTGAGAGCAAATCAAGACTCAGAGAGGACCCCTAATGATCTTAACTGCTGTATGCAAAGGTTAAAACACTTTAAAATATGAGATACTTTTACATTTTTAGGACATGGCATGTTTGATAACATGCTATGTCCCAACATGTTGCTAACATGTTAAAGTGTATGACCCCATCAAACATTAATATTTCTTTATAATTAATAATATTAATATTTATTTAAATATTCAATTTAACATCATTACAACAATGTCAGATTTTACATAGCTGGCCATTATAATGCCTGTCATATTTGATTTTAAGTTGAAATGTCCCTATGAAATGTCCCTATGTCCTTAACCTTATCCCATAGCAGGGCTAGGGTTATAGGCTTATTTTAATTTTTTCAAATATTAGTAGTTATAGGCTAGTGCTAGTAAAGGTAGAGCTGTATTATACACATACTTGCTATGTAGATACTATGTTCAGTGTTATATTTTTTTATTTATAGTGGATTTTATCCACAACTACAATCATCGTCAACGCTTGTTATTTCATAACAGCCTTTATGAAGAGAGCATTTAAATCTATTTTCACCCCACCTCCAACCTTCCCTTCCTCTCTAAAACATTAGAGGTGGCCTTTCAACTCCTAAATCACCTAAACTCCAATAACCTACTTAAACCATTTCAATCTGGATTCCGTCCCAAACACAATACCAAAACATATCTAGTCAGAAACATATCTAGACTCTGTCCCTCACTCTCATACTCAAGCACCGAAACCATCATCCACGCCTTTGTCACTTCTCGTCTGGATTACTGGAACTGTCTTCTCTCTGGCATCGCTACCAAATTAATCAGTCGCCTCAAGCTAGTTCAGAACTCTGCTGCCACAGTCCAGAACAGAACACATCACATCACTCCAAATTGGATTCAACTTCATTGGCTTACTGTACAGTTCCATATTATATTCAAGACTCTCCTCCTCACATACACGAAGCCCTTCACAATCTGGCTCCCTCCTACCTCTCTGACCTTCAGCTGCCATATACTCCCACCCAATCTCTTTGCTTCTCCTCTACAATTTACATTTACGGCATTTGGCAGACGCTTTTATCCAAAGCGACTTACATGTAGTACATTTGTCAATAGTTGGACAGGTCATATACCAGCAATTATATGCAAACAATATTCTAAATAGACCAAATGCAGCATAATGTCATTATACCTATTACCACGTAATCAACCATATAAAGTGCAATAGGTAATGGCCTAGTTAATAAAGTGCAATATGTAATGGCCTAGCTAATAAAGTGCATACATTTTTTTTTTTTTTTTTAAATAGTGAGAGAACAGCATGAGAAGTAGTGCAAGACTTAAGAGCATGAGATGTTGACAAGGGGATTCAGAGATGACACTCTCAGATATGAGAAAGTGCTAAGAGGTGGTGAGGTCGCTTGTCCAGTACCAAGGTGGATTGTGAAATGATGAGTCTTGAGTCTCTTACAGAAGATGGGTAGTGTTTCCGCAGGTCTGACTGTTGCTGAAAGCTCGTTCCACCACTGTGGTACTAAGACGGCGAAAAGGCAAGACTTTGATGAGCGAGTCTTGAGGCCTTGTAACGGTGGCATTGCCAGCTGGCCAGCCGGGGTGGTAAAGCAAAGTTTTCTTTTTGGTGCCTGGAACAGGACCATTGCTTGGAGATAGCTTGGGGCCGTTCTATGCACAGTCTTGTATGCTAGCACCAGTGCCTTGAATTGGATGCGAGTTGCAATGGGGAGCCAGTGTAGTTTTCGGAAGAGGGGAGTTACATGGGAGAACTTGGGCTGGTTGAATACCAGGCGTGCTGCGCCATTTTGAACCCGCTTCAAGGGTCTGGTAGAGCACGCGGGTAGTCCTGTTAGCAGCGAGTTGCAGTAGTCCAGGCGGAAGATCACTAGGGCTTGGACCAGGAGTTGTGTCACTTCCCTTGTGAGGAATGGCCGTATTCTTCTGATGTTGTAAATTAAGAATCTGCAGGCGCGAGCTGTAGCGGTGATGTTTGCTGCGCATGATAGTTGGTTGTCTAGAATTTCTCAGAGTCTCTTTACGGTAGGGGAGGAAGACTCCGTGGTGTTCTCAAGGGTGATGGACAGGTCCACTTGAAGACTGTCTTTTGCCGGAAGGTGGAGTAGCTCGTTTTTGTCGAGGTTGAGTTTGAGGTGATGTGTAGACATCCTGGCACTGATATCAGCGAGGCATTGAGAGATCCGGGTTGAGATTTGTGTGTCAGACAGAGGGAAGGAGAGATAGAGTTGGGTGTCATCGGCATAGCAGTGATAGGAGAATCCATGAGCAGAAATTACAGGGCTGAGGGATCTTGTGTACAGTGAGAAGAGTAAGGGTCCCAGCACAGATCCCTGAGGAACTCCTGTGTTGAGTGGGCAGGGTTTGGACAGACGTCTATCCAAGAGGACTTGGTAGGAGCGATCCGACAGATAGGATTCAAACCAGGAGATAGTAGAGTCTGAAATTCCTAGCTCAGCTAGAGTTGAAAGGAGGATCTGGTGTTTTACAGAGTCGAATACAGCTGACCGGCCTAAAAGGATGAGGGCTGACGAGAGGGAGGATGCTCTAGCAGTGTGTAGGGCTTCAATCACCATGAAAAGAGCAGTCTCGGTGGAGTGAGCAGCTATGAAGCCAGATTGGTGATGGTCCAGGAGGTTGTTGTCTGTGACGTAGAGGGAGAGTTGGTTGGAGACAGCATGCTCAAGGGTTTTTGACAGGAAGGAGAGGAGGGATACTGGTCTATAGTTCTGGAGTGCTGAGGCATCAAGGGCTGGTTTCTAGAGCAGCGGTCTGACTCTAGCTGTTTTGAAGGTCGCTGGGACCAAGCCTGAGGACAGAAGAGTTGATTAGTGAGGTAAGGAATGGTAGGAGATTGTGTGAGATGTTGTGGAGAAGAGCTGTGGGGATAGGGTCCAAGGGACAGGTGGTAGCTCGGTTGGACACTATGAGGGTCTGGAATTCCTCCATGGAGAGGGGGCAGAAAGCATTTAGGTTGCAGGCCGATGTTTTATAACAGGTAGTCGATGGGGAAGCGAATGTGCTGCTAATGTCATTCACTTTCTTTGCGAAGAAGGTTACAAAGTTGTCAGGTGATAGTGATGATGGTGGAGGGAGGGAGGGTGGTGGCAGGAGGGAGGAAAACACAAAGAATAGCTTCCCAGGATCAGCGGCAGATGAGTTAATTTTGGCTTGGTAGAAGGTAGTTTTGGCTGCAGAAACAGAGAAGGTGAATTTAGAGAGGAGGCGGTGGTAGGAAGAGAGATCTTCATGCAGTTCAGATTGTTTCCATTTTCTCTTGGCTGCTCTCAGCTCTGTCCTCCAGGCTTTTAGAGGTTCAGAGAGTCAAGAGGTAGGGGAAAATGATCGCACTGGTCGAGTAGCAAAGGGTGTCAAGAGAGGTTAGAGGAGATGCTAGATTGGAAGCTGCGGTGTCTGTGGACATGGCAGAGTATTCTTCAGTTGAAGGTAGTAGAGAGAGTACGACGAGGAGAGAGAGGAGGGGGAGAGAGTTTTAAATTGCGAGGTGAGATGGTGCGAGTTGGAGGGGTGTGGGCAGAGAGAGCATTCAGGAAGAGGGAGAATGAGATGAAGTGATGGTCAGACACTGGAAGAGGGGTTAGCCAAGCAGGACCTGGTGAAAACAAGGTCCAGAAGGTTTCCTGCCCTGTGTGTTGGAGGGGAAGGCTAAAGTGTGAGGTTGAATGAGGAAAAGAAGTTGAGAAACTCCAGTGAGGTCAGTTTCTCTGGAGGGATGTTGAAGTCACTAAAAAGTGTGAGTGGCGTGCCATCTTCAGGGAGGTAGCTCAGGAGGACATCCATTTGATCTAAGTATCTATCAAGGCCAGGAAATGTAGACCCTGAAGGGAGGCATAGGCCCGAGATGGTCTCTGTTTTCTTGACAGCCGACTGGCAGTTCCAGAGACCACACACTGCAACTAGGTGTGTGATAAAAGATCGGAGTGGGTGAAGAAGGAGGTATGGATCTCTATATCTAGGCCGCGAGCAGTGTCTGTGTGCTCTGCGAGCACGTTAGTACAGGAATAAAGGAGAAACACATGATAATAATAGTTAATATAATAATAGATGTCGGTGGGGTACTTAGTCTGGTGTCAATGGGTTACGTGACTCCTTGGGGTGACTTCCACCATGACACCATGGTCACCTTGTTTGATAAGCTCCTCAAAACCCACCTCTTCAAGGTAGCCTATGACATTTGACCCTTTGTTCCATTATCACTTGTCTCCGTGGCCCTTCCAACAAGCATGTATTATTTTATTTTGTATATATTTCCCAGTTGTTTTTGGTGTCTTGTTTCTAGAATGTGTATTTTACCCCCCATATCTATGCATTTGCAAAGCAAGATGTCCTTGAGTGTTTTGAAAGGCGTCCTAAATTAAAATGTATTATTATTATTATTATTATTATAATACATTATACCTTATATCACTATTAGCACCAAGAATCACTCAGTCCAGTATGTTTTTTGTTCTGACTTATTGAAATGATATGCATATCATGTATGAACAGTCAGAATGAGTGCTATGGACATTATAGTTATATAATTCAGGTTGTTCTAGAGTTAAATATAGACTTAGGCTACCAAAAAATATAAAAATACACTGAATTGCCTGATTTCATTTTTTGTGGGTTGGTGATCACTCCAGATACATGATTTAGTACTAAAAGCCCTGAAAGTGCCCCCCATAATGTGCCCCCTCTAATACAACATTTGTTATTGTAATTGCAAAGCAAAGGTTTTACTACAAAAACAAAACCACACTGATTTACAAAATAATGCAGCTGCACAGTAATGAAGACCACTGGACACAACAGGAGTGAAGTACTGTCTTTTCTGACAGTTTGGTTTTGCCAGTTATCTGTGACATCCTCCTCTAATGGGGGCCTTGAATGGGTGTATAGGATAACGGCATTATCTGTTTTCCACAGACATCAGAAAATGACAACTGAGTCATAAACATCCAGTAGCCCATGTCTGACTAGAAATCTCTAAACTATCAATTAACCAATATTAATAAAACATCATCCTTATTGTACAAAACATACAACATTGAAAAGACAGGATCCACTCAACACTTGCCAGCAAATAGATGTATTGCCATTATTGTCATATTCATAGATCAGACATAGCCCACCCAGTACATTGAAAAATGCCCAGTTCTCTTCTGTTTTATTATATTATATTTTATAACATATGTGCATAGTTCTGATGTGAATCATCAGTAAGTTAGGCAAGTGTTGCTCTTTTCCTTATGAGTAGCAGTTTATGTGTGCTCAACCCATGCAACCTTGTAACCGTGTGGTTCCCACAGCACTGAAGAATTTTCACTTTGCAATGTGTGCTGAAATAAGGATTCAGTAAATATTTCACAGGTGCCAAATTAGTTACAGTAGTACACTGTCTCCTTTTATTATTCCTGTAGCTACAGTAGTTGTGGCTGGTTGCAGCAACAACGTGGGTTGTTGGTATTATAATAGCATTACCTATAATATGCGATTTAGTCTTAATTGTCACTTCAGGCCTAATTGTGATTGTAAGGTGAATTGGCCTGGGATATTGTGCTACAGCCGAATATAGGGGAAAATACATCGGCACATTATTAGCATAAGAATCAAGATCGTAAGCAAACAAAACGATGTTATTAAAAATGAGTATGCTAGTATGAGTATGCTTTTATAAATAGAGTTGCATTTCATCTAATGACTAGCCTAATCATTCATGTTACACACACAATGGGAACGGAACGAAAGTCCTACCTTTGGCAATTGCCGAGACCAAACAGTTTAACCCACGCTGTGACACTGTTTCCTAAACCCCTATTCCGTTAAATGGTTTGATCCGAGAGGCTCGATCTGCACACACCCGCGTCGAACTATGTATGGTAAATCTGATGATAGGCGCCCTCAGAGTGGTCGCTTTTACATCATCATCGCAGTGACCCAACAAGGAAAATATATTGTCTGTCATAAAAGAGACAGTAACTTTTTCGTGAAGAAATATATTTTTATGCATACAACAAGGCATGAATTATGCCTTACAAGAACAATGATTTGACATGGGTAGCTGTGGTGTTTGTGATGGAGACTCAATTCAATGATAACTGACTACACATCAACCATAAATGTGTTGTACAAAAACTTTATTGAAATTGTGTATTTTTACTGCACTCTAATATTTGTTTTTATTATTTAAGACTACATTTATAGACTGGTACTTGTTGTACTGCATTTTTTTTTCTTCAAAATAAACCTTAATATGCATCTCTGCTTCGGTATATCAATTGAAAATATATACAAGTTATGACAGTCCCACCAGTGGTGAGAACATGTGTGTAAACAGAAAATAGATGGCAATAGATGGCATCTGCCTTCAGCTGCAAGACAACCTGCAAAGATAGAAATCAATGAATTACCCACTGGATTTGTTTAACTGCAGTATTATAAAATTATATTATTATATTATGATACATAGCTAGCATGTAGGCATGTTAGTGACCTCCATACTGGCAGTGAACTATGTTGCAAAAGCTAGCATTAATATTGTGTGTAATCATTAATACAAATCAAACGTCTTAGGTAGGCTAATTACCTTTATTCTTGAACATAAATGCCATCCATATCAGCCGCGACGAGCAGCGCAAATAAGTCGTGTTTGGATGTAGGCTCACAACACGCTGTTGTTGAAGGCGAAGACATATACCATGACGTAATGACGTGACTCTCTAGCCCAGCCAGGCAGTGGAAAACCAAACCGGTTCTCATAAGGTTTGCAAATTGAACCAACTGCGAACCGTCGCTAGCACCAGCACAGAACCAGCACTAGGTTTGCGTTGGCGGAAAAGGGGTATAATATGCACCCGGCAGTTAGGCTACCAATTAGATTTATAAATCTCGCACCCTACCGAGTTCAACTGTGTAAGTTGTAACAGTTTGGTAAATTGTGTGACATTAAGGGAGGGGGGTGCTACATCAAAACAACTAACTGCAAGTAGGCTACTGTTACTGTAGCCCAGGGGTGGGCAATTATTTTCACTTGGGGGCCACATTGAAAATATCAGAGAACTTCGCTGGCCACGTTACTTTGTTAACAAACATGTAATTTTTTAAAATTTTTAAATACAACACAAAATAGCTAACTTTGTTAACTTGCATATTTATGCATATAGGCTATTCCTATGCAACACAATTTTCATAATAAAACGTAACAGTTCACTTTAATTATGTATTTTGCAGAGCTCGTCAAGTAATTTTATGTTGTATTATTTTAAAATGTTTGATGTACCGGGCGGGCCTGGTAGAATGTCTCAAAGGGCCCCGGGATTTTGGCCCCGGGATTTTGGGATTTTGCCCAGGCCCCGGGATTTTGCCCAGGCCTGCTGTAGCCTATATGGCTCCTAACCATTAAACCATGCCTGCAAGTCTCATTGAGTTTAAAGCCTGTTCTTTGCCTGCATTCATTCAGGTGAGTCTTTATGAACACATAAAAAATGCTCCTGCCTGAATATTGGCTCAAAAACTTCATTCAGAAAATTACATTCCACTGCAGAAAGAGATCAGGTTACACCTGTAAAAGCATAAATCATGTACACCACTGTAGAAATGTTGTAGCCTACACTCTCTTGTAGTCCTGGTGCAAAAGTGCCACACACCCATACACATCACTGAACATTAGTTATGTAAGAGCAAGCAGTATGTACTGTATAATTATGGCCCCTGGTCCTGGAATTAGCTACAGGTTAAACTCTAACTTGGCACACTCATCCCTAAAGCAGTTAGTTAGTTAAGTGCACATGGTTTAATACCGTATCTCTGTCATATATGCATGTGCTTTTGTATGGTCTGGCCATGCTCCATAGGGAAGTGTTAACAGTAATTGCCTCCTACTGGGTGTATACCTCATTTTGAAACTATTGGACTGCATTTAACAATAACCAATCAGCATTGCTACAACTGTTTGAATAGCTTTAACGTCACCTCACTAACCCACCCTGATTGGTCTGCCAGCAGGGTGGCTGTGAAAACGTCAACGCCGAGGTTACACTACACAACTTTCAGAAGTCAGACGAACATGCAGCACACACACACACGACTGTCTCTCTTGAAATTGGGTGTCTTGAAGTCCTTTTGTGATTCACACGACATGACTGTCCAGTGGCCTATAGGCCTAAGCATTTCTCACAAACAAGACGTAATATAGGCCTATCCCTCCATAGTAGCGCTCACACCTCATTAACATGGATCCGGTACATATATCAAGATATTCTTTCAATCACATTATTTCCCACTACTGGTGTGGTTAGAATTGTTTAAAGTCATTTGAATAAAATACGAATCGCTATCGACAAGGGATAGCCTACGTGTTTCAGAGATACTTTAATTATTCCATATCTATAAAATGATTTTAAAGGTAAAACATAATAACTGAGTTAAATAATTATATAGTAGCAAGTGAAGTCACTTAGAATGATCGAAGTAACTATGATTTAAGAGTTGGGCCAACAGCCTATGAGTTAAGAGTTGAGCCAATAGAAGTAAATCAAGAGAAAGAGCATTAGATAGATTACTCTCCAAAACAGCATCACTAGTGTTGTAAAATTCATGCATAGTTATCCCAAATCTGATTATTTCTCAGACTGAAATTTAACGATCAAAATGTCTAATCGTTGCATACAGCACTCCTCCACCCCTCTCCCTACACACTTGTTGTTGAGGCTTTGTGAGAGCCATTTTCTGCTACGCTAATATGCCGGTGGTTAGTACCAGAGGCACTGTATACTGTGGCAGTGTGTCAGTGTGGAAATGTCCTGGGTGACACCAGCAAGATTCAAGTGCCAGGAAGTTGTAAAACATTTTGCGATTGTGCCTATTGCACAAATTGCTCACCTGACACACACACACACACGCACGCACGCACACACACACACACACAAACATTGTCGCCTCTAATGCAGACTCCTGTCTGGTTCCCATAGGAGTCACATAAAATGTCTGCTTTAGGGTTCCCTATATACAGTGGTCATTGTTGTACACAGACAAATCCTGCCTGTAAATGAAGTGGCATGCTGGTTAATTCAGACCAGCCATGGCATTTCTCTATGGCATGGCATTTTGGGGCACTGGGTCAACAACACATTGGATGGCATTGTGGAAGATTCACAACGGTTCCCTTCAAGGAGTTAAGCAAGCATGCAGGAAGTGTTAAAACACATTATACTGTCTCAAACCAGTCAAGTAATATTGACAGTTACATTATTTTCTTACCATTTTCAAATGTGCTAACAAAATAGCCCAATTCTTTTTTTTTTATGATCTCTTTGCTTTTTTATAATGATAAACTTGGCACATACACAATGTGCCATTTGAGCACAGGCTGCTGAAAATGTACCTCTGTGTGCCTATTATATATGTAGATATTCCAATAAAGCCTCATTATGCAATATTTGGTATTTATTACTACTTGGTTCCCACTACAGTGTGGAATGTTATTCATTTTTACACCATAAGTACAAATCGCATGGTAGTACACTTGCATTTGTTGACAAGCTGAACGATAGTTGGACAGTTATGTGGTGCTGCTTGTCAATGAATCACACATTCTGTTGTATTATAGTAGCTATTTCCACGTGTGTGCTACTGTACCTAGCAAGTTAACTTTGACAAGCCAGCTGTGCTGAGCTAGCCTCGCCTCCAGACTAATCAGTCTGGAGAGCTGTAAATCCTTGCACTTCAGTACGGTCAACCATGTGTTTGACCAATCACCGTCGTACTGGTACTGTAGCTAAGGCAGTGCTGATAGGCAAGAAATAAAAATTACGCTTTGGGAATATATATTATGTATACATAAAACTTGCTTATATGATTACAATGTTTATGTGCACACATTGTTTCCCGTAAACAATATTGGTGTAACTAAGATATTCGCTGGAAAGAAATATTTGTTATTATTACGCCAAGCACACTTATGTGTAATCTTAGTAGTTCATACATTGCCAGCTGTAGTCTTCAGCCTGTTGCAAATGCACATTCAACAAATGCTGTCCGCGCAGACAGCATTTTGGAGGTGCACGGACAGTTTGCACTTTATATGTGACGATATTTACTAGGGGTGCACATCTATCCCTTAAAAGACGATCTGATATTTATCTACATAGGCTACGATACGATTCAGGGACGATATGTTTTAATATGGAATGATGTGACTCGGTGTGATGCAATCTGATAGTTTAAAACTTGTTTAATGTAGATATTCATTTAATAAAAAAATAATAATAAACTTTAATTTATAGAGCACTTTTCAAATTTGCATACAAAGTGCTTTCACAAATGCAAATTCAATCAAATATACATGATAATAGGAAACATCAAAGTATAGTATAATAATAGTAATAATACTGATAATAATAAAAAAATAAAATAAAATCATGGAATCTTATAAAATAATGTTTTAAGAAGGGACTTTATTAAAAGAGTTCACAGATTCAGCTGACCCGATTTCTCCGGGCAGGTTATTCCAAAGCCTCTGGCCCTGACAGCTAAAGCTCTGTACCTTTTGTTTTAAGTCTGGCCAGGGGCTATCAACATTAAAATTAACACTTACATTTTAATTTGATGACATATGAGCGTACTTGGTGTACCGGTGAAAACCAGCCATGTTCTGGGGTGATTTTTTACGGATATTATATGTAGTTCTGTTTTTAGTCCATAAAATGTAGATTTTTACAAAAACAGGAATTTTGTCAATAACACCAGCATTCAAGCATCAATGCTTTTACTTTGGTTACAGCTAAAAAAATTAAGAATGCAGTTGCACTTTAATGGACGGCTCCCCAGATGAATATGTCACTGCAGACCTGTACTAATAGGTAACATTGAACCATGCCCAAGTTCTCCCATGTAACCCCCTTTTCCGAGAACTACACTGGCTCCCCATTGCAGCTCGCATCCAATTCAAGGCACTGGTGCTGGCATACAACATGGTACATAGAACGGCCCCAAACTATCTCCAAGCAATGGTCTGGTTCCAGGCCCCTAAAAGAGCATTTCGTTTTACCACCTCGGCTGGCCGGCTGGCAATGCCACCGTTATGAGGCCTCAAGACTCGCCCATCAAAGTCTCGCCTTTTCTCTGTCTTAGTACCACTTAGTACCACACCAACAAGCAACAGTCAGAACTGAGGAAACACTTTTCCGTAAGAGACTCAAGACACATCTCTTCACAATCCACCTTGGTACCTTGACCAACGACCTCGCCACCTCTTAGCACTCTCTCCTATCTAAGAGTGTCATCTCTGAATCCCCTTGTTAACTT
>JAODUH010091645.1:0-14340 GCA_027564835.1 Typhlichthys subterraneus | reverse complement strand
GCCCCCCCCCCCCCCCCCCCCCCCCCCCCCTTCCAAGATGATAATCATTTTAGATAATATTTGCTTTTGAGTGTGTTTCTAATGGCTATTTAAGTGGTACGTTTCGCGGTTCACTGGACTGTACTTTTCTGTGAGTGCTTTGAGCAAGTGTGTGTGTTGTGTGAGCGAGAACAGAGAAGACCAATTTAATAACCCCCCTTCCCTCCCAAAGTGGTCAAACGACAGCCCATACTCAGGTAGCAGGCTTAACACTCTACACATGGAACCAAGACACCTATTCTGGTGCTTTTAATTTATGTTTAGGGGGAAATAGTTGGTCAATCTTGATCATACCACATATCCACTTTATTACACACACACATTTTTATATTGAAATATATATACATGCGTATATTTAAGGGTGTTTATTTCAGCATATCCACTCCCACATTGGTTTTGCTATATTTCAGTATTATTTGTTTCAGAGGCATGAAGTCCCTTCTAGCCTTTCACAAGGACCATTGCTGTAATTTAGAGCCTTCCATACTGAAGCCATGATTATCTTTTTGTAACGTTAATGCAGAAACTGCATTCAGTCCAAGGAAAGCATGTGTATCTTATATTCTGCGATGTTGGAATGACCTAACCCCTATCTGCATTTAGCTTTTACTGTTTTCTATTAATGTTCTGCCTATTTTATTCATTAATAATGATTTGATTGTTCCAGGTCAAAGGGTACAACAACACACTTGTTGGCATTTGTAAATAATTCTCAGAGCACTGTTGGGGCAGAACCGGGGCCATACTGTTCATACACAATGCCTGAAGGCATGGTAGAGCCGGTGTGTTGCAGTAGGTTGTTGATTTGACATCTGGTAAGGTTTTATTATTTCTCCTTTTCTTGCTCCTGAAATGCAGCTGTAACTAGACCCTATACAGCAGAATGGAGAGGATGCAAAGTACACCAATAGAGATTTGAGTGCATCTGCACTGGGTTTCCACCAATGACGCGCTGCCTGTTCATTAATCTATTATTCTATAAACTATAGACTTCATACTGTAGCTCATAGGTCTCGACCAGTCTGTTGAGCCGAGGCGGGTGTCGGGAGACAACTCTGCCGTGCGTTTTATCTGCTTGCTACAGAGGGTTGATGAATGTCTGTTGAAATGTTAAAAAAAATAAAACTGGTGTTTTGAGAACATCGATGGATTGTGTGTGGGTTTTGTTTATCAGAGATTTTACCGGCAATGATTGTGTTCGCTCCCATGAAAGCCTTATTGGCGACCATTTTCTATTACCAACCAGGAACTCATCACTTAGTTAAAAATCCAGCAGTCGAGAAACATTCTCCTATCAGGATCCTGAGGGGTGGATGTTAAAATGTAAGTGTTGCTTTCAAAAGCAGGATAGTCTTTCGGTCTTACCTGCCGCATAGCCATCTACATAGACTTAGACCTATATGCCATGTCTATAATAGAAAAATTATAATTCAGTTGGCCTATGTTACATTATTTCTCAGTCGCTTTGGTATACATTTCTCATCAGAATTGAAAGGATTAAAACTGCTTGTTAAACCTCCACATCAAGGCACTTGTGATCCTCATAAAGGCAATTTCTCATTGTTTTTGAACAAATTGCAAATGCTTTTGCACATTCATGCAAATGGTTATGTACAGTTGTCTGCTGTTTCCCACATTATCCTTCAAAAAATATATTGCACTAGTGCTGTGTGTTGATTAGTCTTACACCCCAAATCATCTAGTCATTAGTTCATTAAGTCATTACATGCTAAATGGTTGAATGAGTTATCATTTGTATTAGACTATTATGTAAATGTATCCTAAATTGTTAAGATGCTCTCAGGTAAACCAATCAACTAACTAGTTAGAAAACTAGATCTAAAATGCCAAACTTTCCATTTGCAAGCATAGACAGTGCTGTAGTTCTGGGGTATATTGTTTGTATTTTTTTTACCTTTGTGCTATGCAGTGCTTTAAAGCGGTATTATTGTAGACTACTGTATATCTTTTTCTTTTTTCACAATAACATTGTCAACAGATTACAAACAGTACATTATGTGTATAGTACAAAGCATACAGTAAATGTGAATTCAGTCCAATCTCTTACAGTAATCTCACTACACTGCTGTTGAAATGTAAACTGTTAAGGCTGCAATATGTGCATTTTAGATTTACATAAAAATGTTAGCCTATTATATAGTTCACATTAGAAAATACATAGTACGCTGTTGTATTGAGAACATGCATTTTGACTAGCTTGTTGGTAGACAATGACACAAGGTCAAGGACTTGTCGTTATGATGACATTCATCGATGTACAAATTTGCTTTTGTTACAAGCATTTGCAGATACAGTAATACATTTTGTTAAGTTTGTACGAATAGTTTCAATAAATGAACAAGCTGGTTTGCAAGTGTTAAAGTAAACCGGAGTCAAAAGATTTACCAAAGTGAATGAGAAAAACTATTTTCTTTTGTGCTATGAAAGTTTTGCTTTCTGAATCACAATGACACTATAACTTTTTGACAAACCAAAAGCGCAGTCTTGGGCATTTATCAAAAATGTAGCCATAGATGGTGTACATCAGACAACATCGGAATACCAACAGAATGCAGTTTTATTTTGACAAAACTGAGCATCGTGTTTGCCAACAATGACACAAGGACTTTTGATGCAGACATGTTCATTGAGGTAAACATTTGTTTTTGAGAGTTAGACTAAGGATTATGAGCAGGTTACGCGCTTTTGCCGGAAATAAATTTGTTTGTGCGAATTGTTTTGAGAAATGTACAAGCTGGTTATTGCAACTGTTAAGACTGAATCGAAAAATGTACCAAAGCGACTTAGAAACCCTGTAATGTAGGCTATGTGACAATCTGTTGTGTTGGACAATCAACGCACAGCTCCTACTTGTTTTTAAGAATTGCTTCAGTCTGTTACGTGCGCAGTTATGTTATAACCGTTTATAACAACTCATTCACCATCTTACGTTTGTTACAACAGTATGATACAGGCTATTACGTCGCTGTCGTAGTGTTCGAGCTGCCTTATAATTAGACGGACTAATGTTGGTTGAATTAGTGGTTTATTTGCAGTATCACATCCGCCCCCCCACCCCACACCCTCCCTCCTGCAAAGCGCAGACACAGACGGCGATGTCACTGCAGACTGCAGCACATCCACCGCCCGTGAAACAACGTGCGTCGTACAGCAAGCACACTGCAGTCAACTGCGGGATATTTTGCAGGAGCACATCGGACGCAAAATGTAGGTAGTTGTCTAACAGCCGACTACATATGGCTAATTGTATATAATTGTATACCATTCAAAAATATATAGATAGATCATTTTCATTGCAAGCTTTGCCAAATGAACATGATATTGTTTATGGTTATTATGAGCAATCTTAGCATATTTAAATGTTATCTTGTTCGGGGAAGATATCCTATCCACTGGATGTTGTCTGTTGCACTGGTTACCAGCAGTTGGGTTTTCTTTTTATTTAGTCAGAATTTATTTTCTTAAATGTTGTTAGACTTAATTATTTAAGTGGTCTTATTTGGAATTCTGAGAGGATATTGAATATCGACGTCTCTCGACTTCTAAAATAATTTAGAAATAATCCAATATTATTATTCGTTTTCACGTATTTGTTTCTGGAATGGCATGGCAGAGCCTGACATTGGCTTCAGTAAGAGGTTGCTAGAGGTCTGGTACTTTCTCTGACCTCAAAATGCCTTTGCTGCTACGAGATGATGCAGCAAAGTCGAAGGATATTGTGTCCTGTTTATTGCTTTAGAGGAAATAGCCCACTTGGACCAAATATAATCTCATGGTAGACAATTTATCTATTTCAAATACATGAATTATGAACTTTAAACTTTATATATAAATATATACATTTTGTTTTTTGTTTTGTTTTTTACATTTTATTTGTACATATTTCATAATATCTACAAATATTTGTAAATTATGTTTGCGCTAATAATAGTTTAACATATTTTAGGTTACATGAGGTGTATAAAATGTAATGTTTATGCCACCCTGTATGGCTATTGTCTAATATTATAGTATAAAACATTGTATAACTATAAAAACTAAATATGTATGGAAGGTGCCATAATCAAGAATGGAAACACACATACAGTATATTGAATGTTCACAAAGTATGCTCTCACAATTTGATTGTGTTTTATTGCTTGTTCAGTTGCTTTGCATGCAGACTCCATCTTGCTAGTACTATAGGATGAAGGCTACACATAGGAATACCATCCTGCATTTATCCAAAGCATGATATTTGTAATTGCTTTAACATTAATGTTATTCAAATCAGAACAAGAACAGTGAACAATGATGTGATATTTGGGATGCACCGATCAATCGGCAGGAGATCGGAATCGGCCAAAGTATGACATCGGTGGTAGTTCGATTTTCCTTTCTAATGGCCTATAGTATAGGCCCTATACGGAAAACTGAACTTTGTTGTAAATTGTTGTAAATTAATGGCTGTCAATTCACCATTAATTTAGCCTTTTATTTATTTCATGCTTTTACCTGGATAAACATTTATCTTAAATACATGAATAATATTTATAAAATGTATATATCGGTATAGGTCGATTTTGCGGACTGATGATTGGCAATCGTTATGGGACAAAAAATAAATAACAGCTCGGTGCATCACAAATTTTAACTTAGTTAATTAAACCTTGGATTGTCGTTTCATGTTAGTATTTTACATCCAGTTATGTCAATATTGCTGTATCAATATTATTGCAATATGAAGTAATGTGATTCTGTCCTCAGGGTGTTCTCAATCGTCATGGTGATGGCTCTGGTGCTTTCATCTGAAGGCAGCGTAGGGTGAGTGTGTGACACACACAATGCTATTAATTTGTCGCCCATCGCATTGTAGCCGACAGTTGGTCAGCTTGCATACCTCTTGTACTTTTACCGGTCTAAATGTTTCCATCTTCTGTCAGTCAACGATGCCCTTAGCCTCCCATTGGCAGTCGCCTCAATCACTTCGCCTTCCAAATTTGGATTCGTTGATTTTTGTCACCCAACGTTATTTCGCTTGTTGTAGCTACAAGTCACTGAATCTCTGTATATTTGTAAACATGATTGCACTCTGACCCCTCTACAGGCCAAGCACTAACACCAGTTTTTGCACCGAGTCTAAAGAATGCCTGGAGTATGATCTAGTCTGCAGGACAGATGAATATGAGGTGAGTCACCCCCAGCTCCCACACACATTCACACGTCATGCACACACATTCACACACATGCACACACACAGCCAAATGCCTAGCTTCACGCACATGCACACGCACACACAGCCAACCTCCTAGCTTCACCCCTGATGTTACACACACACAGCCAACCACCTAGCTTCACCCTGATGTCTCTCTATCTCACACACTGCGTCTGTTGTCCAGGTGCGTCGCTACGGCCCGACACGCTGGGTGTCCACCGACGCCGAGGCCTACTTCATGGGGGTGGGGGCGGCCATGGCCTTCAGGAGGCTCTTCCAGTACATCACCGGGGCCAACGACCAAGGTAGCTGATGGAGGGGCGGCTCCATTTATACTATACTGCAATATCTATATTGTGCTTGTTTTCAATTTATGTGTGTGTGTATCTACGTCTGTGTGTGTGTCTGTGTGTGTGTGTGTGTGTGTGTGTATCTATGTCTGTGTGTGTGTCTGTGTGTGTGTGTGTGCGTGTGTGAAGGCGTGCAGATGGAGATGACTGCTCCAGTCCTGGTGAGGATCCCTGAGGAGACCAAGATGTGGGAGCCGGCCGTCTATACGCTCAGCTTTCCCCTGCCGGCGACCTACCAGCACACGCCTCCCGTACCCACCAATGACAAGGTGTGTGTGGAGGGGGTGGGGGGTGGGGGACAATGGCATGACCTTGTCGTATTGTTATGATGAGACCCCACATTAGACAGCTTGCATCATATCATGCTGTCTCTAGCTAGATTGTTCTCTTGCAGAAGATGTGATTAGGGCTGGGCTATATTCTATACGATATATCACTAAATATACCTCAGGTAAATATACCTCATACCTATATATCGAGGTATATACACGATATACCTCGATATATAGGCAATAAATACCTCAATATATACCGCGATATATACACGATATATACATGATATATACACAAGATATACCTTGATATATACACGTTAGATACCTCGATATATATACATAAAATATACATGATATAAACCTCGATATATACACAATATATACCTTGATATATGCCTCGATATATACGATATATACCTCAATATTTACACAATATATACACGATATATACCTCTATATATCCTCTATATATCCTTGATATATACATAATATATATCTTAATATATACATGATATATACATATATACACAATGTATACCTTGATATATACCACGATATATACCTCGATATATACACGATACATACCTAGATATTTATTCACAATATATACACAATATATACACAATATAGACCTTGATATCTAACTCGATATATACACGATATATACCTTGAAATATACCTCGATATATACCTCGATATATACACAATATATACCTCGATATACTGTTGCTCAGTTTTAAGCCAAATACATGTAAGATGTCACAAATGCCTTTATTTATTTATAAGCCTGTTTACTAACACATTTGACCAAAATTGAAATATAAAAATACATCAATAAACCTAAAAAATAAAATAAATGTAAATTATCTCCAGTACTCCAGTTAACAGTCTGATCCTTTCCTGCTTGACAAATTACTGTAAACAGCTTTGCCAAAATCTAATGTAAATATTTAAATAAATAAAAATGTATACATATCTCAAAATACCAATTCAGTTGTTAATCAACTCAATAACAGACAGAGCACAGTCTGCTATACCCATTGAATTATGAATGCTGTACTAAAGGCATGTCCATACAGACCAGTTGAAGCCAGTACAGACCAGTTGAAGCCAGTACAGACCAGTTGAAACCCATACAGACCAGTTGAAGCCCATACAGACCGCAATGGGCATCCTGCTAAGATCACAAATTAGTCTAATTTGTCAAATATATATTTATTTTACATTTGACATTATATATAATCTTAGTTACACTAACATGGGGAACTGTTTGTGCGCATACCTGACATATTTATAGCGATAGATCATTCGTAGCGTTAGCATAGCCTACAGAAACAACCGACAAACCAAACAATCTATATTATATTAAAACTGGGGAACTTTTACTGCCGAAATGCTGCCTGAAGTTTCAGCTGTTCCTGAACAAGTTGCATAGCAATGCTAGTACAAACAAATAATCTTTTGTTTTTCTTTTACCTTTAATTTACAGTGTATCATATATAATATACCTGAAGGCTAAAAACGTCAACAACATCTCCACAGTTGCAAATAGTTTTTATGCGACAATATCATAAAATCTTATATTTTATTGTTTATCTGTCACCCCACACTTTCTGTTGTCGGTGATCCATCAGGGCCTTTACTGTGCATCCCTCTACCCCTCCCCTCCCCCTCGACCCCTCCCCCTCCAAGCTGTACTTCACAGAGATGCCAGACATGGACGTGTACGTGAGGAGCTACGGGGGCTGGATGCTGTCCGTCACCTCCCGCCTCCACGCCCACCTCCTGACTACTGAGCTGGGCAGAGTGCAGGCCGCCTACAACCACAGCTACCACTATGGGGCCGGCTACGACAGGTAGGCACTGTTACCCTGTTACCCTGTTACACTACCACTATGGGGCTGGCTACGACAGGTACGCCCTGTTACCCTGTTAAACTGTTACACTACCACTAAGGGGCCGGCTACGATAGGTACGCCCTGTTACCCTGTTACACACACTAGGCTATTAGCACAATGTTATGCTACATGTGTTACACACACTGTTATGCATGCAGCAGGTAAACTGAACTGAGCTAAGAGGCTCTCTCTCTCTACACCCCCCCCCCCCCCCAGCCCCCTGAAGCTCCTGAACAGGCACAATGAGGTGTGGTACGTGGCAGACGGTGAGCCCGTGTGCGCAGACCCCCAGGAACCCACCCCAGCCCACACCACCACCCCACTCCCCACCCGCAGGCTGGTGGAGAGCCCCCCCACCCACATGCCGGCCGACACCCCCGGCAACGAGCTCTACCCCAGCCCCGCCCACCTCCTCTCCACCCCACCTGTTAACTCTTCCCACGAGCCCTTTAGCCCCTCCCATGAGTCATTTAATTCCTCCCACGTACCATTTAACTCCTCCCACTATCCATCAGTCCCCTCCCCCTTAAGCTATGAAACATCCCCAGCGAGCCACGCCCCCACATCTGCAGACCACGCCCCAGCCCTTGCTAGCCACACCTACACATCTGCAGACCACTCCCCCACCGCAATTAGCCACGGCCCCACATCAACCGGCCACGCCCTCTTCTCTCCTAGCGACTCCTCCCCTTCCGCCCAGAGCCCGATGGGTCTGGCGATCGACTCCGCCAGCCCCTCCCCCAACGCCGGCACCTGGAACGACACAACCGTGGCCGAGCCGGCCGACGCCCACTAACCCTCTGACACCCGTAACCCAGGGAGACTCTAGGGCAGGGGTCTTACCACAGGGGCACTTGTGGGGAGGGGACACTTGATGACTAGTGATTAAACACATGGCTTGTATTTTTATGAATAAGTCATAATATATTAATATTAATAACTTCTACTCTCTTCTTTTCAAAAATCTAAAACATGATTATTCAGCAGTTTTCTGGCCATGGAATCAACCCTCATGGCTTGTTCAATTATGAAACTAATATAGCATACCCATATATTGTATTATAAGCTTCTTCTACTCTAACTCAGAAGAAGCACAAACATTTTCACACTGATGCAGGCTTCCGAAATAGCGCACATGATACAAAAAAATATTTGTTGAATTGTGTGTTCCTGTGTGCCATTTTGTGCAAACTAATTACATTTATTAATTTTCCCATTTTCCTATTGGCCACAATTACTGATATTGGCAAATAACAAACTCAGTCAAAATACAATGTGCACTATAATATCATCATATCGTGGATTGCCTGTGTTGAGACCCCTGGTCTAAAGAGAAAAAAATGACAGTAGATGAAAGTGTTTGTGTTTGAGGAAGGCAGATATAGACTGTAAGTAATGCTGTTTCCTTCCGCTGTATCCGTGGATAACCCCAAATAGTGGCACTTACATGTTACAGCGCTATACATCATATAGGTAACATTAAATAGGCTATCCATTTTGTTACATCATACACAACTATTTATATAAAAACTATGCATAAAGGTTAGGGTTTAGTATGTGTCTTATTTTAGTAAACTAATTATCGTCTGATACAAAGACACAATATAAAACAGATAATGTATTTGTCCTAATTTTTTCCGAGTTTTTATTTAACAAAACTGGCAAAAAAAAAAAAAAATATATATATATATATATATATGTTTTTTTTTCCACAAATATATTTATATTTCCTCCCAAATTTGGAAATAATCTCTTAATATTACCCCCCTCCCTTAATTATAATTTATTTTCCTATAAGGTCCTAATACGCCGTCGTATATAACTATCCAGTGTCCTAGTAGCAAAAGTATCCATATTAGATAATATTATTTCTATTTTTTTATCTGTTTGCGGCATCATATCATTAATCTGTATGACATTAATTGGAATGGAATGCAACAGCTATTTATTGGGATCTTGGGGTCTACATAAGTCTACTTTAATTAATAGTTAAGTAGATGTTTTATGGTTCTTTGCCTATTTTAAAATGATTTCCCTCTTCAGATAAACTGAGTGCCTGTACTAGCAGAGGTTATCATACTGTATTGTGATATTTATATTGGTTGTTGATCGGAATATTTTCTATCATAAAACGTAGAAATGTGTGGTGGACCATATTACTTGTGAAACCATATGTTTTCCACTTGCTGTGCACCATTGTATTATTAAAACCTGCTTTCCTGATCTAATGTTACTCAACATCGATAGAAAATATTCAAAATTTTATGATAGAAATTATTAGTCAGTGTGTTATTGCATGATAGAAACAGTGAACATATTTAGTCTACATCTAGGCAAGCTAACATGTTATATAAAATACATATTCTTTTGGCTTATTCAAATCATATGCCACTAATACTAAATTATAAATCAGGGCTAAAAAATATAGTTTGAATACCATTTCAACCTGTCTGACATCGGAAAGTCAATGAGGTTGACCAATGAAAACAGTTGTACCCAATATCACATTACTTTTCATCAAAATCTCCTAATTCTGGTTCCAGAACACTCATCAAATATGCTAATACCTTTGTCAAGAACAAAGATTGTCAATCTGTCAGTACTAAACGGTTGCATGGGTTCAAGCTACCCAAAACCCAAAGATCCCTTCACGCCTGTGAAACCAAACAGTTGTACACATAAACATTAGTGATTCTCATTGTCTCTTCTGCTTGTTCTGAGAAAAGTGCAATAAAATGCTTCAACAAATCATTCGTTTTTTGCTTGTTACGTTACGGTCTGTCTCAGGATAACACAATAACCATTTTTAATGCATTGACAAGGGATTTAAAAAGTTAAATAAAATTAAGCATAGTCTCATGATGAAAGTGCTATAGTACAGTAGAATAACAGGTTTGAAGATGAAGTAATATGAAGCCACGCGTAGGAATGTGCTCATTGCACAAATGTGTTAGATGTGTATTTGTGGTTATTTATTTTAACAAGCATGGCATGTTCACACATGGAACCTCTTATGAAACACCACTTTTATTTAGTACTGTTTACAGGCATTTAAACTACACATTTTCCATTCTCAATTCACTGTTTCACAGCAGGTGACCAAATCTGCTCAGTTCAAATGCGATATTACATCACAGCACAAACCTTGCACTGTGATATATGTCACTTTAAACACCTCCTTTAATGCGGTAGTGTTCCCTGTCTTGCTATGCTAGGTGTATTTACAGATCTTTGACCTATAGCTTTTCATTACCACAAGTCTTCACAGGAGTATGGCTACTATTTGGAGAAAAAAAAAAGTAAATACAGGGTGTTCAAAATGATGGACCCATTTTCTAAGCAGTATATTTCAGAATGGAAAAATGTTACAGTTACAGACGGTTTAATGAGTAATGTTTTATTAAGTAAACTTCTCTAAACCCCTCTCTATGTGGTAAGAGTTTCATTTGTGCACGGTTTGTGGTTGTGAAGATTTGGCGATTTCAAATCAGATACCTAATTTTGAAACACCCTGTAAAGCAAATGCTCTGATCTTCATCGGTAACAGAACATGAATCGTATAAAAAAATCTAATAAATTAAAAAACACAAGTCAGTCTCAAGTGAGAAGGCATTTAAAGGTTGTTGGCTTATAAGGTAGAAAAGAGGTTTTCAAATCGGGACAGTATTATTATTACAATCTGTGCTATTAATGTGAGCTCACTTACTGTATGTGAACATATTCATACAGCAAAACACTTGGTTAATTTTTAATTAATGAACTTGGAAATAATGTCATTACACTTAGCTAGGTTTAACCAAATGTCATGCAACTATCTCAAAATTTAGAAGACACTGTCCTCCACAGCGACCGATGGTGCTTGCATGTACAAGTATGAAGGAGCAGGTAGGAGTTAGTCATCTTGCTTAAGGCTCCAGGATGCGTAAATGTAAGTCCAGCATGTTGGGTATCAAACCCATAACCTTTCAGGTGGGACTCGACAACCATTAACCACTACATTAAATCTGCCTGGACGGATTGCATTAAAACCGCAACTTGTCAGTAATTTGTTTATTTAAAGTGCAACTGCACCCTAAAATTGTTTTTTAGCTTTAATCTAAGTGATAGGATTGATCTGTAATGAGACGCATCACATCACAGTCACTCCAGGACCTGACTGGTTTTCAGCGGTACATTTAGTATGCTTATACGACATCCAATTCAAATTGTTAACGTTAATGTTAATTGAGGGTCCCCCTCTCAGCCCCTCCCCTCCCCTCACTCAGCTCCTTGATGCACTTTTAAAAGTTGTAGTGGGTGGAGTCATGCTCAGAGCTGGGGGGTGCAGTTACACTTTAAAGGTGAAGTCAGGCTCACAGCTGGGATGTAGTTACACTTTAAAGGTGGAGTCAGGCTCAGAGCTGGGGTGCAGTTACACTTTAAAGGTGGAATCAGGCTCAGAGCTGGAGGGTAGTTACACTTTAAAGGTGGAATCAGGCTCAGAGCTGGGATGCAGTCGCACTTTAAAGGTGGAGTCAGGCTCAGAGCTGGGGTACAGTTACACTTTTTTTAAATTGCTGTTTCATTTGTGAGGTCAGAAGACACTGTACCTGGTGCTGATAACCTTGAGATATATTGCCTAGACTGGTACAGAAAAGACAGTACTGTGTCGAGAGCAACACGCTCTGTTTGCATTGATGGCATGTCACAAACAAGTTTTTTTAAAACATTCAAAATAAATTACATTCAAATGTTTACAATTGAACAGTTAACGGACTGCAGCTTTAATGTTGCACAGGAGGCGGCCACCTATTTCAATGCACATGCGAGAGGGAGCACAAACACATTTTTGTATTGTTGTCGTCCTCTTTCTAGAAACGTCCAGAGGGACAATATGGTGTCTGTTTGATCTGTGGTTATGTTTTCGTTTAAGTGTTGACATGTTGACTATTAAGTGTTTACATGTTTAAGTGTTCACATGTTGACATTTAAGTGTAAATGTGAACATGTTTAAGTGCTCACATGTTGACATTTAGGTGTTTACATGTTGACATTTAAGTGCTCACATGTTGACATTTAAGTGTTTACATGTTTAAGTGTTCACATTTAAGCATTTACATGTTAACATTTAAGTGTTGACATGTTGACAATTAAGTGTTTACATGTTTAAGTGTTCACATGTTGACATTTAAGTGCTCATATGTTGACATTTAAGTGTTTACATGTTGACATTTAAGTGTGCATGTTAACCTGTTTAAATGCTCACATGTTGACATTTATATGTTCACATGTTGACATTTAAGTGTTTACATGTTTAAATATTCACATGTTGACATTTAAGTGTTCACTTGTTGACATTTAAGTGTTTACATGTTTAAGTGTTTACATGTTAACATGTTTAAGTGTTCACATGTCGACATTTAATTATTCACATGTTGACATTTAAGAGTTTACATGTGAACATGCTTCTACGTTTACATGTTTACGAGCAAACATCTGTTTAAAGGTGTTCTGTTGACATGGCCAGGTGAGTGCTCTTCATTTGGACAATACGGCCTTCTTGTTGACGCTAGCCCTCCGGGAGCTGCCCCCCGCCCCTCCCCCGCCTTGCCACAGGTGTCCGGGGATGGTGAAGGCGTCCACGCTCATGCCCAGCGTCTTGGAGGGGATAGCACTGAACTGCTTCCGGTCCGAGCTGTACTTGTACATGGCTTCCACCAGGGTGGCGCCCACGCTCCTGGGGCCAAGACCGGTCAGCCGCACCAGCTCCTGGCCGTCAGGGCTGGCCGTGTACACACCCCGGAACTGGCAGCTGGCATCCCGGAACAGGATCAGGAAGTGGTTGGCCGGGCTCCTCTCCATCTCCTGGGAGACAGGGGGAGAAGGGGGATGTCAATATGACTTTCTGCCACTAGATGTCGCACCAGCATCTCAGATCTAACATATAGTTTAATGGGACACGAGTACGTGCACACACACACACACACACACACACACACACACACACACACACAACGTGCACTAACGTGGCCGGATATGAAAAACAGAACTGAGGAGCGACACACAGAGGGAGTCTTTCTCTGCTCAGGTCACCATTACATAATTTTATCTACATAGAAAATAGTTGCTTGCTGCTGTATTAGATTAGATAATATTGCAGTCCTGGGTCTTCCCCGAGGCCTCCTCCCAGCCGGACGCTCCTGGAACACCTCCCAAGGGAGGCGCCCAGGGGGCATCATTACCAGATGCCTGTACCACCTCAACTGGCTTTTTTAGCGGCTCTACTCCCGAGTTCCTCATGGATAGCTGAGCTTCTCACCCTCTCATCTCTCAGGGAGAAGCCAGCCACCCTCCTGAGGAAACCCATTTCGGCCGCTTGTACCAGTGATCTTGTTCTTTCAGTCATAACCCACCCTTCATGACCATAGGTGAGGGTAGGAACAAAAATTGCCCGATAGATCGAGAGCTTTGCCTTCCGGCTCAGCTCACTTTTTGTCACAACGGTGTGGTAAAGTGATTGTAATACCGCTCCCGCTGCTCCGATTCTCCGGCCAATCTCTCGCTCCATAGTCCCCTCACTCGCG
>JAODUH010091644.1:0-38021 GCA_027564835.1 Typhlichthys subterraneus | reverse complement strand
ATCAATTAAAAATGTAATCGTTTAAAAAAAAAAAAAGGCATATTTTTACCTGTTCAAATTATAAAAACAAGATATGCCAGCTTTTTTTTCAACATTTTTGTTTTTTAGTTAATTTTAAATGAAATACTATGTGATTAATTTATTAATCACAATTAATCACATAAGCGTGCGATTAATCGCAAATAGATTCTGACACCCCTAATATCTAAATAAAAATATACACACACACACACAAACACATATATATATATATATATATATAGTTGTTGTAATAGAGTGCTACCTCTGAGTCAACACAAAGAAAATTCAATGTAAAACAATGGACTCTAGTATTTGTATGGGTCCTATATTGTATATAGGACATGGGTCCTATATACAAACCTATCAGTTTGTAGTTACCGTAGTCCAGGAACCATATCTCCACTGGGTGAGCAGCTGGTTAGTAGTGTCAGGGCGAGGCGTGCTATGTTGAGGAGAGGCCCAGACACACACTGGCATCTCACAGTCCTGCACAATACACAACACAGTTACAAGTCATCGTGATTGACACACATCTTCTTTACGAGTTCTCAGGGTGGTCAGAAATCGCACTCTCCCGCTCTGAAGCACGGTGGAGCGTCTGGATGGATCCTAACGATTCTCACCTGGCTGTCTCGAGGTCTGGCTGCAGCGTTACACTCTCTGTCTTCTACGGTGTCACTGTAGGCACCAGACACACACCTCACCGCACGCATCTGGTAGCCATGGCCACAGGTCACGGCACACTGAAACACACACACACACAGAGAAGGTGAGGTGGGACAGCTGATAATCACATGCAGTGTTAAGTCAATATATTCTAGCTCTGTATACAGTGTGAATGTCATCTTGTTATGGTCTATAAACTAAGACAGGCTTTCACTCACACGCTCCTCTCACCCAGTTGGTTAGAACAGGGAGCAAACCAGTAGCAGACATATCACTGCTTGGGTGCTGGTCTGTCTGACTGGGTATGAGGGAGCGGTAAAGCTCCAGAATGTAACAGGCTATCAGGTTGCATGTGCACATGCGCATACACACACATGCACGCACGCACGCACATACACGCACATGCACGCATACGCACACACACGCACACACACACACACATGCTAGTACTGCTGTTTTCAACTACAAAACTACCCATTATAAGAGATCAAGTTTCTCTCTAACAGCTCACACACACGCATACACACGCAGACACACACTCACACACACACAAACACCCACGCACGCACACACACACATACATTTAAGCATTGAAGAAAACATCTAAAAGGCTAGTCACACATGAAACCCACATACTCCTTCAAACAACTCCTTTGTTTGTGTGTGTGTGCGTGCGCGTGTGTGTGCATGTGTGTGCGTGCGTGCGTGCGTGCGTGCGTGTGTGTGTGCGCATTTGCGCGTGCGCGGGTACATGTGTCCGTACGTGTGTGTGCACATGCTTGTGTGTGCATGCTCGTGCATATGCATGTGCGTGTGTGTGTGTGTGTGCATGTGTGTGTGCGTGCCACTCACTGCTGCCCAAGCTCCAGTCTGCCAGGAGGCACAGCTAGGCAGCTCACAGCTGCCCAAAGCGGGGGGCTTGTTGGTGGGCTCACACAGGTACTCGCTGAGCTGCTCCTCACCCCCAGGCATGCTGCACGACACCTGCCTGTGCCTCAGCCCCTTCCCACAGGTCACCTGGCACTGTGGAGGGCAGGGTGGGGTTGAGTCATGTAAGAGAAGCAACGTGTTCCATTAATGCTAAAGTCAGATATTGCAAGCTACATGTAAGCTAATACACTTTGTCTAATTCACCAGATATCTCCTCGCATTTCGCTATCTTACCGTTCTCTCTGCGTATTGAATAAATAATCTAATACTTCTACACAGCCCTGGCTCCGTAAATAGTAACAAACAAAGTGGCGAACACCGCTTGCATAAACAAAGCTGTAGTACTACGTGTTGCTTCACAATGCATTTCTATGCGTGAGGTGGGGCCGCGGAGGACTGCGGAGCAATACTGTTTTGATTTGAAGTTAGCAAGAATGACTGACCCTGCCTTTAAGCCTCGTAGCCATACTGTATAAAAATCACCGCATAATGCAGAGCTGCCTGGCTAATTCAACACACTGGAGCAATTACAGTGGATTTGTGCATATGAGGCAGTCAGGGCATGGCGTTGAACAATGGCCCTACTTGGCCTTAACTATTTTAAGCTGACATTGGGTGTTCTGTGTAATGGCTGGCTTGGAGCGATGCCCTTCGCTGTGGACATTGCGCAACTGTAGATCGCTATGCTGTACTGTACTGTGGGCTGGGCTGCAGCCAGCAGCCAATGCATTCCACGTCAGGGTGGTTGTATCCCTTTGTTTTGCAACAGTTGACAATAGGTCGATAATTTCCCTAAGGAATGAAATAGACATTCATCCATCATCATGCATTCCTTGTTTGTGGATGTGCAAATGCGTACACTTACATCATGAAATGCATACCTCAATGTGGGCGCTAATGTATGTGTATGTGTGCATGCGTGCGTGTGCGTGTGCGTGTGCGTGCGTGTGCGTGTGCGTGACATGACGCCCACCTCACTCCACTCGCTGGAAGACCACGTTGGACAGGGCTGCTCCTTGCAGGTTTCAGTGACCTCTCTCTGGTATTGGCTGCACTCCCGGTCCACCAGGCGCCTGCCAAGGTTGTTCATACAGTAGGACTCTCTCGTGCGGCTGCCACCGCCACACGTCTTGGAGCACTGTTAACACATTCATTCAACACATTTTACAGCTGTCATTTTGGGCAGACTTTTCCCCCCGTTTGGTTGACAATTCGAGTCAGTTGTCGTTATACTTTTTTATATAAGCCCTAACCCAGTGCTTAATTTGTAAACCAGAAATGTAGCACAGAGAAGGCGCTGCTCCGGCGAATCGGGGGGGAGGAATATGAATCAGTGCCTGGAGCAGATTGGATGCCATATTACTGTTAAAATAAACTACTAAATACATCTAATAACAAAGCATTATTTATTTACAATTAATAATTATGCACCCAAATGACCAGCAGCAATCTGTAGATGCATAAAGGGAGGGGAAAAAAAACTGGTAGTGGAAGTTAGGTGGTTGCCACGGCAATGATAAACGAAATTACACATAGGCTTTTTTTTAAATGTTTTTAAGACTTTTTAAGGATCAGTGGAGACCAGTGGGATCAGCGGGAATGAACGGGGGCGTATCCACTTGCAATACGTGGGATCGCTGGACCCGCAGTACATTTTCTACATTTATGGACCGCACACTTCCGTTCGCAGCAATCTGTTCAATACGCCCGCATCCGCAATAAGACCCCAACGCAAATGGCCACTTGCTTAGCTGTGGGGCTTAGAGGAACAATTTGCCAAAATATCAAAATTTGTGGGCCTATATCATGACATGGCCTGAAGAACCACCATAATCCTCATTCATCTTCATCTACAAAGCAGAGCCATCTGCCTCATTCTCCCTGCTTCTAACTAACTCTTGCAGTTATACATCCTTTTGTACCAATTGTAACAATTTAGTTTTGTTTTTTTACATTTTCAAACTTTTTAGGCCTACATTGTTGCTGATGCTGCAGTAGATACCTCGCCGCTCAGTATTATAGTCTACGCTTGTCACTGCACATGACCTCAGTGATCGACGCCTTTCTATTATTAAATCAGATCTAAAATTCACCAACAAGTGATTTACAAGTATTGTATAACCTAGCATATGGAAATAAAACATTGACGAAAATACAAATTTGGTAAAAAAAGAGAAATAGTCTATTTATTTGTTTTTGATAGTAGGCCTAAATTAGGTGCCAGATCCAATCAAACAGGTGCCGTCCCAATATGAGAGGTGGGGGAGTGCGCTCTGGCGTGCTCCCACACAAATTAAGCACTGCCCTAATCTGATGGGTGTGGGATGATAGGACAGATATGATTGGTTGCATTTCACTAATGATATCACACCTGGTAAGTATTTTTCAGAAATATTAGTCCACCACTTTCAGATATCACATTGTAACACACAAATAAAAAAACATACAAAAGGGGACCTTTAAACATTTCAGCTTGATAACAAGCCCAAATACAAGCAGCATGAATACAAGCAGAAAGCTAAAACCTTGTTTGAGTTGAAACTAACACCAAAGAAAATACAATTTTTCACACATACAGTAGTCCGCCATCTTGTATTCAATATACCTGTGACCAGGCGCTGTACTGCCAGCTCTTGAGAAGACAGTCCCCGTGACAAGACTCTCTGGTTTGAGGTTTGGCGATTTCCCCACAGGCTCCTGACTCAACCCTCTCACTCTGTCTCTTCAACCGGCTGTACATCATACACTGGACGTCCATCATACGGTAGCCAGGCCCGCACTTAGCTGAACATTCACTCTTACCAGATACATGCCACCTATATGACACACAAAGAGAGAGTTACACTACAGTCAGCTTTGCTACAGTAGTTCCACAATATATTCTGGTTTGGAAACTCTCTATTGTCATGACATAGAGACAGTGCCAATAGGCATCAATTAGCAGGTGACCACCTGAACAACTAGGAGATGACTGAATCACCTTGAACCAATCAGGTTTTCACAGACTGATATTTAGGCAGAGATGGCAAAGTGAGGATGATTTTACTATGCTAACTAAAACCTCCAAAGAGCTTTTGCTTGGAAACACTCCTTACATGTTCATAGAGTAGCAAGCTGGTAGCACATATTTAGAGAAAAGGTTTGACATGTTGTCATTGTTGTTTGCCTCATATTAGCATAACACAAAACTCATATAACTCTTTGTTTGTTTGGCAACATACTGCCAAGTTCAGCTCACCAAACACTGCCTTGCCTCCATTGTCATATATCTTTCAATTCTCATTAGAAATGAATGACTTCCAGGCCGCTGCTATGGTCACATGACTGCAATGGTGTGTATCTTTTAAGTGAACTTACAGGAAATTGTGTGTGTGTGTGTGTGCATGCTGATGTATATGAATTGCGTGATGTGATTTCCATGAGCTTTTGTGAGTGTGTGTAGGAAGGAGGGGGGGGAAGGGATGGGTGGGGGTGGGGGGGCCCACCTGAGTTCACAGTCAGTGTTGCAGGGCTCGCTGTCAGCACCAGGACGAGGTAAATGCTCACAGCGCTGGTCAGACACCTCCAGGTGGTCACTCTTACGCACACAGACTGCCTTACGCCTGCGCTCACCTGTACACGCACACACACACACACACACACACACAAGATTGTTCACATTAGACAACATCTGGACAATATAGCACATGCCAAAATACTGTATATATTTGACACATATAGTTCACTCTTTCAGAGGCCCTTCCAGTTGATGCCTATACTGTATACAGCCAGTATACACTAACTACAGTAGATGGCTTTCAGATGTCAGGGACAGACCCAACAGAACGTTTGCCCCTATCAGTCGACAGACATATTGGAGCCACTCAGAAAGCAAACTAAAGCATACACTTGGATTTCACTTCAGATGTGTATATTTACTATTAGGCATACCGAGAGCCATGTAGAAGAAATAACGTAAAACAGTTCCAGGAAGTGCTTAGTGGGCAATTTGAATCGATAAATCACATACATAACATAACATAACAAACCATACTTTGTGTTAAATTGGTTGTCAATAAATGCATCGGTTTACAATTACAATATCATTTATATGGTATTTTTAGTATTTGCGGCTAAAGTATTTGTGTCAGTTTTGAGGTTCCATTATCTGCCATTGCTGTGAAAAAACTATCCATTGGAGTGAAAAAACGATCCATTGGAGTGAACAGAGTTGACGCGACTCTCTCTTCTACATGGCTCTGGGTATACCTGTACACGTACTCAGTAAAAATCAAATTAGCCAATCAAGTGGCAGCAATTCAACAGCATGCAGACATGGTCAAGGGGTCAGCTGTTGTTCAGAGCTAACGTCACAGTGTGGAAGAAATGGGATCTAATTGGTCTGCAGAACAAACCAATAGCATGTTAAACCTGGATATGGCCAGCCACTTAATTAGGTTAAATGTTTAATATAAAGTGCATGTCTACATTTGTGTGTGCATGGGTGGGCTAACTAGACATTTGTAATACATATAAATACATTTTAAACTATACTGTATGTGATACATAAAGCCCATACAGTATAGGGCTACATAAATAAATGTATTCCACATAAGAATGCAGCCTTAAATGCAGATCTCCAATCATTAATACTCTGCCATACGCTGCTACTGCATGATATAATTTTATGTCACTAAAGTCACTAGTGTCTTTATGCTTTGCTTTTATGCATGGGATATTTATGTGATTTGTTTCTATGTGGTTCTACTGCAAGATAACTCTTACCAAGCTGTACTAAGCATGAACTCCACCAGCCATTGGACCATTGTGGACATTAAATGACAGTAAATGACTGAACTAGATTTAGCCATGGCCTTTCTAAGTGATTCCCAAACGTGTCTAAGAAAGTGCTCCTACCCTGACACGTGCGGCTGCATTCCAGCCAGGAGCCCGAGGGGTCCCACACAAAGTGCTCCCTGTGCACATCAATCGGGATGTTGAAGGAGTAGCGCACGTCTGGGTTGTACAGGTTTCCTACACATAACACCTGTTGGGAAACAACAGCGCTATTACGCTCAAGCACTCACAAGTCAGCCACCATTGAGTTTACCTTGCTTTTGTGTGTTTGAGTTTCTCCTTTGGTGTAATGTTAAATGTGGCCCCAACAGATGCAGCTCACTATATTGTTCCAATTTACATGGGTATGGATTAAATGCAAGTGGCTGCAGGGGAAGAGGCAGAGTGATGAGAGTCTATAAATAGATAGGAACAGACTAATGGCAGCCAAATATGGCAGTGAGTGAGGGAAGTGTATTGTGAGAGAAAGGGCTAGACAAGGAACAGATCACCATCACAAGGACAGACAGCAATGCCAAAGGTCCTCTCCCTTGCCTGTAGAATAAGATCCTCCTCGATACGGTCAGTGCAGTTGATGCGTTCCTCTTTGGTGTCGGAGCCACTGTACTCAATGACGGTTCCCTTGAAGGTGATTTCCCTTTTGAACATGGCCACCACGAAGTTCCCATTCAGGATATAGTTGGACTGGCTGTCGGATAATGCTGTGACATGGAGGACAAGACACAGTTCCCAATCCACACAGAACACTGGATTAATATAATCTGGGACTATACAGCAGGATATACAGTATACTGTATACATCCATGTATAGCTGCTGAAAGGAATCTGACTCTTAGGGAATTGGGGTTTTTGGAAATGTTTATGAGACGTGGTATTTGTCATTCCAGGCTAAATGTAACGTAAACCGTCTTTGAGTGGCAAGAGTTTATTCTGCAAAGCCCTTGTTGTAGGGATGGCTGAAGCAGGGGTGACACCAGAAATTGCAGTAATCTGAGTCAGACGCCGTCCTCGGCCCCGACAGTACAATGGAGACAGAGGAATGGTCCAGTGGTTCAAACAACACAACAGACCCAGGCAGAAGAACACACACACACACACAAGCACACAATACCATCTTATTGCCTAGCATATAAGCGCACAATGAAGACCACCTCATTTACTACCCTTACATAAAGTACGGTCCTTACTGTAGAAATATGAAGTTAATTATAATGCCAGAGCCCATGTTGAAACAATATATGTGATTAGGTCTCTAGAGTCAGCTTTTGTTTACATGCAGCTGAGCATGTTACCAGATAGTCATCTTTCTCTCGGCTGCCATGGCCACAAGATACATTATGTACTCTGCTTGCTGTCACTTACAGTATGCCTTGCAGCAGGTGTTCACACGCACACACACACACACGTGCACGGACACAGTATCTATCTACACACACAATCAGGAGCGGCCCTACCTCCCTCTATGCTCCAACAGTGCATCATCTTGCATGTGGCCTGACTCCACATGCATCTAATTAGCACCTACTGCTGCCTCATTCATCTTCCTCCAGCCATGTCAGTCCATTGGCTTTCCCAGCTAACCCTGCCTGCCATGGCCAGACGGACCCGCGTCGCTCCATGCCAACGGCAAGGTGGGCGCAGGTCCATGCCTGGCCGCCTGCCTTCGCTAAGAGCCTAGCCGTTCACCCTGCGGTCAGGGGGGTAACATGGGTCCAACCTGAGGTAATAACAGCACTGACCCTAAGTGAAGAAATGGTATTGCCTTTTTGAAAACCCGACCATTTTAAAGTCTCGACTCGATACAGCATGGCTTGATTTAATGCAAAACTCCTCATTTGTGGTCGCAACATGCCTTGGCTCACTGTAGTTTGGAAAAACAACTGTCCACAAAGGTTTTGTTTGCTGTAGGCAGGAGGGTATGATATACCCCTTCAGTGCCAGGCTGTAGGGAGCAGGGTAGAATATACCCCTTCAGTGCCAACCTGTCAGCATTCAGGTGGGGGATCGGCGTGCGCTCACAGTGCTTTAAAGCGGTACAATGGTATTGAATACAAGGGTCAAACATTATGCAAATTGACGAGTGACCATAACACACACATGCACACACACAGTAAGACCTCACCGAGGTAGTTGTCATCTTCTGGCTTCCCAGAGTAGCTGACCTGTTTTATATCAATGTTGGTGGCTCCCGCTGGGATCCTCACAACAGTGTTGTAGCCTGGATGGGGAACAGAGGCAGGTTAAGATAGGAGCAATAATAACATCAGAAGGTTCTGGCGTCTTTTTCACTGTTGGGGATTCAGATTATTGGCAGGCAAGGGGTGGGGCATTTTGCGGTTCAATATGTTAAATGTGTATCTGGGAAGTGTTGGTGCGGGGATGGGGGGAAGGGGGGGGGTCCTAGACCTCTCATATAACCTGCAAGAGCCCTTGTTACACTCAAGAGGCCCACTGTGAAATGATACCTCACTGCATGTCATTATTTCACGGCCCTCGCTACGGCCCTCTAATTACCTCACCGGAGCTGTCATCCAATGACGACAGCAACAGAGTAGCACTGCTACTACGTGAGAGAGAGAGCGAGAGAGAGAGAGAGAGAGAGAGAGAGAGAGAGAGAGAGAGAGAGAGAGAGAGAGAGAGAGAGAGAGAGAGAGAGAGACATAACATGGTATGCATGGGGTACAGGAGTGAGAGCTAACAACTAGGAGCTGGACAGAGGGAGATAAGGAGAAGTGAAATAAGGAAGAAAATCACTGTAGAGCACAGTACAGTAGTTGTAACAACTGATTAACTGATGAGAAAATACAATCTTTAAGCCACACGAATGTTTATTTGTGCATTCAAAAAGATGTGCCTTACAGTTTTCTATGAATGGAGCCTGAATGTAATAACTAGGCCGATGTGAAAAGACACTGTAGCATGATGGCGTTTACCACTCGGGGGCAGCACTAAATTAAAGTAACATACACTGTAGCTCCCTCATGTCATAGCAGACACACGCACTCACACACAAACACACACTTCATAAAATAAAACCATAAGCTCTCGCTTCACATTAAAGCGCACCTCAAACCTACTATTGAAAACACATGAGCTTATACAATGACGATTAGAGTCACTTCTCAACAACACTCCCTCCACCATCCAGAAACAGCACTTCATGCTTAATGCAGAGTAAACTAATCATTTGTGTCAAATGCACTGGAAATGAACCCTGGAGCAACCGCAGGATCTCTCTCTAAGGACGCCACAGAGCTTCTATGGGCCATGTAAGCCTGCCCAGGTTTAGCCAATGACCACATTACACAATCCTGCACCGACACTCCATCCTAGGACTGAGGTCGATTCTGGGCAAACTCGCAGGTCAGTTATTTTCCAGCTGAAATGGCAGACTTTCAAACTTAAAGCGTTCCAAGTGCACAACGCTAAACATAAACAAACAACATGGCTGAATGTTTGGCTACTGTCTATTTTGACTTCAACTTATATAACATGTATTACTATACGTTGGCATGTATTATAATTAAATGCATAAATAAATACAGGCAAATATACTTTAAATTGCATTTTAGATGATGGTATTGTCTACATAATGGGCCTCCATTGGTGCAGCAATTGTTGTGTGGCATCAAACTGGGAACCTGGGGGTAATGGCCCCTAGTTCACAAGTAACTCCGACTGAGGGCCTTCTATTGTATTCTTTCTAGTAGGAGGTCAGACATTCTCTATTTCCAAGTTGTCTGTAATGCAGCACAACTGCCACACCCCAGATCTTCAAGTATGCAGATTGACTATAAAGTTATATTAGACTCCGTCTATATCCGTCTATATTATTTCAGTTAGGGTTAAGGTTAGAAAGTGCAATTTCCTGCAGGAAAAATAAATCATAGAAAAACAACATAATGAAAGAGTGAATGAATGAGGGAGCTATTAACACTTGTACACCTCATAGCAGCTAGCTAAGGATATTATGGGTCACTATGGGGGCGGGATTGTGGATCAGAAAGATACAAAAGTGAAATGCAAAGAGGCATATGGTGAAACATATAAAGGATATCCTGCCATGGCTGTTCCCGTTCTATCAGTCAAGAGACTTAGCGGGTACATAAGTGTCTTTGTTAGTTTCAGACCGATGCAGTTGTCATTTTCCTGTCCAGCGCCCACGTTGTCTAAATAGCAAATGTGTTGGTCTAAAGCATTGCTGACACATTGCTATCTTGAGGCAGCGATTGACCAGCAAAAACCTGGTCTAAAGTCAGCGTGAGGTGCATTATAAATATGGTATTGCCTATGGCAGGTGGACAAGGTGTGTACACTCTTGTTACAGATACAGGGACATGCAGGAGCGCACAAATATAAAAAAAGAAAATATAGAACAACGTGAAATATCATTAATGTGTAACCTACACAAACATATTTTAGGAATCTCGCTATTGTCTAGATGGTCTGCTCCAGCGCTTTCACAAACCCCCCAATAAAATATAAATCTGCCTTTGATGCAAGCACGCCTGGATTTTTAAAGGGAATGGGAGTTGACACTCACATTGGTTTATCACATGCTATGTCCAAAACACACCAATGAATAATGAAGAGAGTAAGTCCAACCCTTTTGAACCATGCGCCCAGCGCACTGACCGTTTAGCTGCCGTTAATCTAGCAAACGTGGATTTGGACATGCCCTAAATCCAATTTGCGCCTTGCGCTTTAGACCGTGCGCTTATATCGTTAAAAGAGGGACCAATGTAATCCGCAAGCCCTGCCCTTCTATCAACCAATGGGCTATTACAGACCACAGATACACTGAACTACACCAGGGGCCTTTATACTGTATGGCTGTTTTGCGACCCAGGCTCAGAAAGGATTGGTCCATTTGTCTAAATCAGGTGAGGTCAAAGAGGTGAATGTCTGTAAAGGGGTGATGTCAGAGCTGAGGCTGGTTTCAAAAGGCTTGACAGAGTGAAATGGCTGTGTTTAGTCTGCAAGCATTTAGTGATTTCTGCTGGTTGCAGGGTTGTCTGAGGCACAGATTCCAGTCCTGAAATAATATGAATGCATATATAGTGTAAAATGACATCAGTCCCTATTGTCACAACAACATACACCATCTTATTGCCAGGACAGTGCCGTGAGTACTGTACTGAGTATTGTAAGCACTGTAATCTCTACCAGTGATGTAGAAATGTTGCGTGTGAAAATGCAGCTGCATCACGTGCTACTATCTCTCTGGCATGTCTTGTATGTGATACTTGCCATACTCTGCGTCGTTGAAGGTTCCAGCCAGGGTCTTACAAGAGGAGTTGTCCCCGCCACACACGCCACACTTGTCATTCCGAGCCTTGGAGTTCAGCACGTGATCGCAGCCCGCTTGCTGGATAAAACCATACGTGAGACACTGAGTGATGCTATTCAAAGCTTCAATCTATCACTGAGGCGACACCTACAGGACGCATGTGGTAATGGGTCACTTTGAAACCAAACTGCATACAGCCAATTTGGGATGTTTATACGCTATTTGTCCTATACTTATGAGTCCTGCCTTATCTCTCTAGAGGGCTTAACCTCTGCAGTTTGAGTCCAAATGTATTACTGTCTGTGCACCACCCATGTCATCAGGGAAAATCACACCTAGACAGCAGCCTATTAAAAAACGATCCAAACAGCAAATGCAAAGGCTTTCATGAAGTCACAGCAGGTGAACCCATTGCTCTGTCACCCATGAATAGCAGAACAACTAGCAAATGTTGTCAATTCCAAAGTTCAAGATTGCAGCTTTAACATCACAAATGATATATAATTATTTGTCTGCATTGTTCTTCTGGATCTTTTGCAGTTATGCAACTGTGCTGCATAGCACTCTTCCACCTGAATATATTGCAGAGACACAAACATGTTCTTGGCAAATGAAGATGCTTTTGATTGTGATCTGTAAGCATCGCAGTGAAAACTCAAGTGTTAGCCTTTCTAATACTCACAAAACGGAATCACGTCTGCGTTAAACTAGGCTTAAGAGTCAACGTTCACCCTTGCATGAACATCGTCATTTTCATATCAACATAAATCCAGTGGCGATGACACAGATAAGCACATCTAACTGCACACATCATACAGTATAAGCATGACTAGCACGTTACTCTATAGTACTGTACTGTATGTAAATGTATGTGAGAGTGTGTAGTTTGAAAAGAAGACACACAAAGGCAAAAACACATAGATATAGAGACATGTATTTTTAGTTACATGTAGCTAGACATGGTGACATACCCTGCAGAGGCCTTGAACACAGATGTCATATGTATCTGGTCCACATGGTGTGCCGTCGATAACCCTGTCCTTCAACTGATAGTAAGCCATGGTGCCAGAAACCCGACAGAAGAGTTTACACCGATCTTTCATTAGAACTGGATGGATAAAACACCAAACAACATCAGAAACAAGAGTACACTGTTGAACCATGCATACTTTTAAAGCCTGCAATACACTGAGATTACGTTTCAAAAGGCTTTTCAAGTCTATACAAACTTTACTTTCCAATAACAATACACGCTTACTTTCCCCTTATATCCCTTACTATACCTAAAACACATTAGCTGAAGAAGATTAAATACATCTACGGTGCTCTCCAATATCTGGAAAAGCTACAACTGAATATCCATTTTTCACTACTGATTTTTTTTTCTCATTATTTTAGCAAAGATGAGCCAAACTGGTATTTGTAGTTTGGAAAACAAATATCACTTTCCATTACTAGTAAACAACATACTGGCTCCTATGGCTTGTACAGTTACTGCACTTCTTTATCAGATGGCATGTGTAGCGGAGCACATTGTAGCACAAAGGAATAAGAGACAGGGTTATAAAGTAGCCGTCCAGGAAATCGATATACTGTAAAAGAGCTTTGATATCTTTGCTGTTGGCACATATTTAGTCATTTTAATATAGGCTATAGAAAATATGACAAAGACAAAAGAAATATCACTTCATTTCTCTTGGGCCATGAAAGAAATGAAGAGTTGTCCAGCTGGATGAAATGTACAATGTTTGATGAGTGTACAGTATGTGGTTTCATATAACATATAATATAAGTGGTTTCATATAATTGTCTTCTAATAGTATATACAGTACAACTACTCCATCTAAATTCACATTGTGTTCTGTATAGGATTTAGCTTTTGCTTTAAAAAGAGAAACTGCTGTTATTATCGTGTTCTCCACACACCTTCCATACTGTACATACTTCACCACTCCAAAGTGCATTCAATACATTTGGATGTACACAGGACAATTTCTAAAACTGAAGCATTGCCCATATAAGCATTAAAGGTGTAGTCAATTATTGCACGCTAATTGTATGATGTAATTGTAAAGTGTTATACACGCTTTGTCAAATTCACCAAATATCTCTTTGCATTTCGCTATTTTGCTGTCTGTGTGTGCTGAAACAATAACCTGATACTTCTACGCAGCCCTGACTCCGTAAATAGGAACATAAACAAAGTGGTGAACACCGCTCACAACAACATAGCCATAGTACTACGCTTTGCTTCACAATACGTTTCAATGTGTGAGGTGGCACTGCGGAGAGACATTATTTAGATTTAAGATTGAAGTTAGCAAGCATTCTAAAGAATAACTGACCCTGCCTATAAGTCCGCCTCACCAAATGTACTACTGACTTCAAAGCAAACCACACTTGAATGTATATCTTTGATGTCGCAGGCTAAATTGGCAAAATATATTATATGCATTCTAATTACATGCCTTTGGATTACAGTAGTGTACTCACTGCCACTGTACTTTGGGACCCAGTGGACAGTGGGAGGTAGACCGTTGATGTTGAAGTGCTTGCCGTCAAATTGAGAACACTGCTCTTCGCGGAAGTCTTTCCGCCCACGCGGACATGGCTCAGTGTTGCAGGAACGGAACTTCATCCTGCGGCCAACGCAGAATTTACCCCCATTTCTTGGCCTAGCAAAAGAGAGAGAAGTGCTGCTGAAACGCATGGGCTGCTAAATACTGTATATACATTTAGAAATTGAGTTAAATCATTTAAATATTGCCTAAGATTGTGCAACCCCTACCTACTGCTTAATACTTTACTCTGTGTACTGTAAGTCACTATAAAAGCTACTTAAGTCACTATAAACGTCCACTTGTGATCAAATCCCCCAAGACACATGTGTCTGCCAGGTGTGACCAGGGCCCAAGACCACACTAACTGTCACTAGAGTGCATGCTTGCCTTGTTTTTTTGGTACCAAATCTTTCTTACTCGGGTTTGTTGCAGTCTCTGCCGGTACTCCTGGTTCCTCCACCACAGGACCTAGAGCAGACACTATAGGGCCCCCAAGGGCCCCATTCCCCATGGACCGTCTGGAGATCCATCTCCTTCTTCATACACATGCCGTGTCTGCAGTGCTGCAACATCACACAAATACACCCACAGTAACATGAGCATAGCGCCGTGTCAGTTAGAGCTGTCACACAAATACACCAACAGTAATGTGAGCATAGCGCCATATCAGTTAAGAGTTGCACTGATAGAGATGTCAGCCATTCATAACGGTGAACCTATTGGAGTCTCAGACTCCTTTCCTCACAGCCTAGCAACCACGGGAGCCTATCTGGAGAAACCGACCCAAACACAGCATGTCACGGGCCAGCTCCGATGCAGGGTTATCAGCTGACAGCTGGTGACCCCCCCTCCCGTCCCCCTGCTAACCTAATCCTTTGTTTAGACGTACCTATATTTTAAAGAGACCTTAATCCTACTATCGTTTACACACAGGGAATGCTTCCAATTCTTCCAGCTGTGGTAAGGATGAGAGAATAAATTTGTGGGGGGGGCGGGGGGAGAGAGGGGGAGGAATGGTTGCGTCAGACAGACCAGGTGGAACTCCTCTCTTTTTTATAACATCCCTGTTTTTAGCCATCAACTACTAACGGACTAAACATTCTCGGAATGCCTGGGAATTCATTGGGAAGATCTTATTTTGCCCAATATAATCCAAAAGACGAGATACCCATACCAGCTCAGTGAGGAATCACTTGGTGTGAGTTGTGTGTGTGTGTGTTTGTGCAATGAATTTATACTCTTATTGTTAGCTACTGTAATCTCAATGCATTGCAATGCAATACAGTACATAAGTACAGAAATTGTATAAAGTTAGTGCATGGTGATACGCAGATATATCATCATACAATATATAGTATATAGTATAATAAGTAATACTTATTATACTATATATTGTACTACTATACTATAGCACTATAAGTATATATTTTGCATTTAGACTAGGGCACAATGGAACGGTAGACGGGATTGTTTTACATGTTTTTGGGGCATGTGGAGGCATAGTCACATACATTAAGCACACATAGACATTATCAGATAGTCTATATACTGTATAAACAATGTATTATACTGCATGAACAGGATAGGACATCAAATAGGACATACAGTACACACCATAAACAGAAGATAGCCCTCAGTGACAAAATATAACATTATCTTTCCTTTTATTGAAAGTTCATAAAACAATTAATTGCATCACTATTGTTTGGGTTATTAGCTATGTTTTTACATAAGCATCTTGTATAAAGTCTAGAAGGCGCCTAATATCAAGCAGCATACCCATCGACGCTTGCCAAAGAGTGCTAATGCTACTTTTCATAAATAAAGCATGGCAGGTCCATTTCCCTTTAGCGTAACCAAAACCAAATCCCCCCGCTCGGAGGGTCCGGTTCTCTGCAAGAATGCGGGACAAGACGGCGTCTGTCTGGGTACGTAAACTGCTGTCCGGGCACACAAGCACGAAGAGTGGTGGCACGGTGATAAGGAAACCCTAGAGTTGTGATAACAACAAGAGGAACAAAGATCATTGCTGGCCTGGCTACATTCTCCCATATTGAGACACGCTGCTCTGATTCTGAGAGCAGAAGGCTATTTGCAAAGCTGCTGTTAACGGAGTCTAGCAGTTATCCATGCATGCAGTCCCCGTTTGGCAGGGGATGTTGATGAACAACTTGTTATCGCTTCAATCGTCGCTGTACTTCTTCGAGACATTTAATATATTTCTTCAGCACAGGCACCGAGGCTGCCTGTTTTAATATTGAACACGCCACCTTCCCTCGTTGAGCAAGCATAAACACAAACAAACACTTGGCATGGCTTATGCTCATCAGCGTTACTGTATTTGTGTGTATGTGTGTGTTACCTTAGCATAAACATCTAACGATGGAGTGCAAAGTCAATGTATGATGACAGACAGGTGTTAACAGCCGCAGGCCATGGACGAGACAAACCACAAACATTTTGATAATGCACACACGGTGTGAGTAATGACCAGGGATTTTGATTTCACTTAACAGTGTAAATCCAAATGAAGAGCAGACATTTACCGTTTTGCTGAGCTGATGAAGTCAAAGTAATGTGAGTAAGCACGCCACATAGAAATAGAGAGGGACATGGATAACATGCTACATGAGGCATTGGGTAGGTAGCTTAGAAAGCGTTCTCGGCTCAAGTCACATGGAACATCATAGGCTGCATGGCACATTTGTGATACATTTCAGGGACATGGGACACCAACAAATCCAGGCTTTTCTTCGTAGCGTACACCCAACTAAATCAGGCACCGTTTTGAGCTGTACAAGAATAAGCCCCCCTTCAAACCATCCCACTCCTCCCCCCACCTCAGTTAGCTAAAACACCAGCAGCTCTCATCCATGACCACACATCCCCTCCTCCCACAATGGAGATTGTAGAGGGGCCAGGCCAGTTGAGGACCACCGCAGAGCAGCCAGGCAGGCAGTGGGACTTGAGAAACTGTCAAACACAAGGCAGACTGGCTGTCAAAGAGGTCCAAAGCCCCTGTTAAGTCTTTAAGGCATTCCACTGAAACACCCCAACGCACACGCACACACACAGACACACACCATTGTCACCCTGTGTTTACAACCGCTTTGTTTGAAAAGGAGAAGAGCCATTTCAATTAGCCCCTCTCTCCAAAGTGCACAAACACAGCCTTGAAAAAACACTTCCAGATAAGTGGGAGTATTGAGGCCCCTTTCCTGGTCAAACTTTGGCCTGTATTGGGAATGTGGTGAGATATTTGAAGGCCCTGTGAGAGAAAGATGTCCAGCTGTTGCTAGCATGTGTTTCAAATTAGGAATTTCAAGACTCACTGACACGTTACAAACACATACGTGATGCACAGGCTTAGGCACACGCAAAATGAACCTTGACCTCTTTGTTACAATCAACAAACAGAACCTTGCATTTAGAAATGTAGCTGTGTCAGCAATACAATGTTAAGAGTACTACTACTACTACACTGACAGCAGCATTCACAGTGAGAAGACACAGTGTGTACGGACAGCAGCATCTGCTCTCTGGTCTTGGCCAGGCTGGTTCATACGTTAGTACCCTGTAATTGCCAGGAAACTGTACAGAGAGCAGCTCATTTCTGAACCGAAGCCATACATCACTGCACGAATGAGAGGGCACTCCACTGATTTGAAAAGGTCCCCCGCTCTTTCATTTTAACACGCCAATTTCCAAAAGGCATCACCTTTCATGTCGCTGTCTCTCTCTCACAGCTCCCGGTTCAGAGTTCACCTCGCCACAGGCTGCCCGCGCCTCAACCTAAGCCGTCCTCTGCGTCCGTCATACAATCAACAACGGAGCGCCGTCCTATAACATCTGAAACATCTGGGGTCATTTTTAACAATGACATGTCCATGCAGCGGTGGTCCGCGGAAGTGTGAAAAACGATGGAATACACGTTATAATGATGCATATTATTTTATAACTTCCTGCAGAGAATGTCTGAACGTTATCATTCTGTGACATTTGACGGATTGCTAACTAAGTAAACTGATAGCCCTATACTGACATGGTGTTGCTAGGCGTATCTGCTATTTCCTTGAAATGATGAAACAATTAACTAGCCTACAATGAAATAAAATATACAAGATCTAAAATTGCTCAATCCAAAAAATTAAATATGTATTATTACCAGAGCTGTTTTATAGGCAGGGTGAGTCATTCTGGAGAACGCTTGCTAACTGATTTAAAATCAAAACAATATCCTTCTGCAGCGCCGCCTCACACATTGAAACGCATTTTGAATCAAAGCGTAGTACTATGGCTTTGTTGTGGTGAGCGGTATTCGCCACTTTGTATACAGAATGTTCCTATTTACAGAGTCAGGGCTGTGTAGAATTACCGGATAATATTTTCAGCACACACAGCAAACGGTAAGATAGCAAATCCAAGGAAATATTTGGTGGATTTGACAGTGTATTATCTTACAGTTAGCTTGCCATAGCCGAATTTACCTATAACTTTTTGCAATCAATTACTTACCGATTGTGATCATTTTGAATAACTGGTTTAACTTTAAAACTAAAACAATACTGAATCAATAAATCAAAATTAGAACACCATTCTAGACATTTACACCAGAATGTCTGTGGGAGCCCCATGGGGATTCTATGAAAGGACGGGTCAAACTGTAATGACCTAATAAGTAGATGCTCATTATAGTCTTACACTTACACAAACAAAGGCATCAAACGATGCATCTGCCAATTGCTAGTCTCAACACCCCATCCTGCCTGACCTCCTATCCTGTCCCCCCACCACACATAACTCTCAGGTTGTCATTAGAGTGAATGACTGGTTTGGTTCCATTATGATGCGTCACCTGTGTTCCACCAACACTTTTGACGTTGTTTATCATTAGTGAACACGAGCACAACTACCTACCTATACATTTCAAAAAGGATTATTACGATTTATCAAACTTTTTTTAAATACCTGTCGTGTAATGTATGACATTTGCGCCGATTACATGCAAGCCATCTCCCCCTCCCTCTCGGCAACAATTCACAGAGCTACACTAGCAATGAGAGCTCCACTCACTAAGTACCGGACACAGTAAATACCAACAAAACTGTATGAACGCTGAAACAACAATCCCCTTGTTAGCCTGCCTGCACTGATAGGTCTGTGATGATGGCACAACAAAGTGGCTACATCCTGCGCATATGGAGAGATTACCCGTAGGCGACACTGACACCGCTCACGTACACAATACACACATGACAGGTCTGTCAAGCTGCCAGGAGACCCCGGCCAACAGCCATCGCCTCCGCCGACAGACTGGATTCTGTCCTGGCTCCGCTTCTCAAGACAACGCTATCGCTATGACACCAGAGCGGGTGATCGTTCTGTTCTGTGGAATGTTCTATTTAATATAAATAAGAAAACCCCTGACTTCCCGTTTCCTGACAGTTGAATCAGGAAGCGTTCCAGATATTTTGTAAAAAAAATGTAATACTACTACTATTTCAGTATATGCATTAAATGTGTCTTTAAAAGCACAATAGGTATCTTCAATGAGGGGCTGGTTTAAGACAGAGGGGCCCCTGACTGACCAGACTAGCGGGCCCCTAATCTACACACACTCACACACTATTTATCAGACCAACATAAAACACACCGCATTAGACCGCACACACTGTCCTGCACAACCCCCACCAAGCATACACGGGCACCCACAGACAAATGACTCCCCACACACCCCCACCCAACCAAAACAAAGGGCAGGGTCTTTTTTTTTTCTGAAGTGTGCAGGCGGGTTGGGGTGTGTGTGTGTGTGTGTGTGCGTGTGTGTAGGGGAAGGAAGGGGTGGCAGAATTTATAGACAACAAGTGATGGGATGCCCTTATTAGCGCACGGCCCACTGGGCCAGATGACAAGATGTGCCGCCAAGAGGTCATGGACACAAGAGACAGGAGGGGGAGACAGACTCACGGGAAGGCAGAGATCCCTTGGCCCTATCTCCACCAGGCTGTAGCAGCGTGCAAACACACAGGTTTAGCTTTTTAGTAGACGTTTTACTCTCCTTTACACTCAAAACTAGTTTTGTGATAATGTTTACTGTGCTGCTTTGAACCCCAAAACCCAAGCCTAAACCCATAGAACCTAAACCTAATGAGAGAAAGGGATTCAGGGGTATACAATAGGGTTACAATGTGTAATAAATATTAACATACAGAGAGAGAGACAGCGAGAAAGAGAGAGAGAGAGAGAGAGAGCAAGAAGGTGGAATGAAAAGCAGAAAAACAGAGCAAGGGCAAGACAAAGAAGAGTAAAAACTGGTTATGAGAATACTTAGATGAACACTAGCCTCAAAATATACAGGTTTAGCAGATGCTCACAGTAGTGCAAACGCAAACACAGAGAAAACTCCTCTTGTCTTCTTGCAACGCCACATAAAAGAGCTCTGTGTGGGCAGGTGAGTGTCGGGGCTGGTGTGCCTCTCTTTCAACTCTGTCTACTTCAAACAGTTTGCGTCTGGAGATGACACCCGTCCCTCAGTACAACTAACAAAAGGTGGTGCCACTGCTGCCATGAAACAACCAATACATGTTGTTTCACGCATACGAAGAAAGCTCCTTAATAATGCATTAACCAATGACAAACATGTCTCGTAAATGTATGATTTGGGGAGGTGGAATGGGGGTATATGACAGTTTGTGGACGGACTATGAAACATATCCTGTGTTTTTGGCAGTTAAATCCTATACAGACACTACTGTATATTTTATATACTGGTCTGGAGAGGACTGTAACCACAGTTTTGTATCATATTACACCAAACCAAAGGACACACCTAATTAGCACAAGCTAGATTGCACTAGTGATGTGTATAATCAATTTGGAAATGTGTCATTTTGTGTGTATATTAGTTATTGTACGTACAGTATAACTTAAATTGCATTTCGATGTAAAAAGTATTCAATCTTGCAATATTCATTAATTTGACAGTGTGGGCAACCATGTTGCTATAACGTCAAGTTGAAACTTGATGTTGAGAAACCTAGCCCAAGATTCCGACATGGAATTTAGAGTTAAGGGGGCAGTTTGTATTATTTTTCCATGTCGGAACATCTGAGTTCTGACATAAACTTGAACTCAACAACAGGCTGTGAATTCAGCAGTCAAAGTTAACTGGTGTTGAACTCAAGGCAAGGTTGCTTGGCCATAGGAAGGTAATGTTTTATTTGCCCCTTAGCTCACATAGAAGAAGTGAACTGGAGGCAAATATTGGCCGCTGTTAATTTTGCGTATATGTGACCATACCCTAAATCAGTGTTTCACAATCATGGTCCTGGTCTCCCTGCTCCAACACACCTGACAGAATGAATGGGTCATTATCAATCTCTGCAGAAGCCAGATAACAAGCTATTCAATTGAATCAGGTGTGTTGGAGCAGGGAGACATCTAAAATATGCAGGGCTGTGGTACTCCAGGACCAGAGTTGGGCTAGACTGTACTAAATCATTAATTCAGATATTTAATGCTGTTGGTGTCTTGTGTGCTTAAAAAGTCCTTGTGATTATTTCAAACTTATTTTGACACAAGCACTTGCCGTTAGTGCTTAAAACTATGCCAACAGCAAGGTTGTGGAAATAGAGCCCACAGATTCTCTCCCGGGGAGTCCGCCTCACAGTTAATGAGTCAGTGATATGGGAGCTGCTATCCCGGAACCATTGCTGTGTAGGCTGGTTGTTGTGGTTGGATTACTTATCCCTTGTTATTCTCTTTCTATAGTGCAGAGGCCTCAATGAGGTTCTAAAATGGCAAGGGAAGGCTTACTCTTGTCACTTTAAGAGACTCTTAAACTACAATAAGAGTACAATAGGAAGAGATTATAGTGGTCTTAAAAGTACAGTAGGCTACTTTGGATAATTGATGGAGTACACATTAGAAAGAGCATAATCAGTGCTTGTGATGGGTAGGTAAATAACACTTTGATATTTCATTTCTGCTCATGCCCCAACGTTGACAACTGCACCTTTAAGGGACAACAGAAGGAATATTTTGCTTTCCCTCATTTCCTAGCTCTCCTCCCACCTCCTCCTGCTCGGTACAATCACTGATGTGGGATCCTTTGTGCAAGCACTGGCTGGCCTTGGCTCTGGGCTCCATTACGGCCTGACCACTGACCCGTCTTTTAAAGAGGGTTTAGGGTCACGGGTTCACAACAAGACGACTCAACTGTGATCGACAGGCGGAATCCTATTTCAAAGGGCCCGCGTCTCCACCTTTTCCTCTCAAACTCTCTTCTCCCTTTCACCCCATTATTCTCTCTCTCTCTCTCTCTCTCTCTCTCTCTCTCGCTCTCTGTCTCTCTCTCTCTCTCTCTCCATATAACCACTGCCACCAGTTTTCTCAAGTGGTGACCCACCAACCCAGTGTGAATTTGCATAGCATCCCTGAGCGAGGATAACATGGCGGCTAATAGGGTTGGGGCCCCCGAACATGTCAGAGGCCAAAGCTTCATGTTTCCATAATCAGCTCCTGAGAACCTTTACATGGCCTGCAGCATGCAAACAGAGGGCAATGAATGTTAAGTAATTCCTGTCGCCATTGGAAGTGAACCAGATGGAAACGACATGGAGATACTGTAGGGTTGCCAGTGAGGCTTCAGTTGGGTCAAAATGTGTTTTGTCTTGGTGTTAGCACCAGTAATGGAGACTAGAACCTTACAACTGCTTTATGAGGACATGTCTCTGGGACAAATGGTATAAACCAAAGGTCTTCAACAGGAAGTCTGGGGCCCCTAGGGGGTCCTCAGAGGTACGGCAGGGGGTCCTCCAAATTACTATTTGATCTCAAACTTATTTTTGACAAAAAATGTAAATGTCATGAAATATACATTAACATAAATACAACCTATGCTAGAATCTGTAAAATAATGATTTTACATTGATGGCTTAGTTAGTAGCCTACTTTTATGCATTGCACTTTAGGCATCCCTACAAATTATTGTTGGCCCAGCAACTAAATATTTTACACCATATGTGATAGGGGGTCCCTGTGCTGTGTCAGCCAAACGTTGAAGACCTCTGGTATAAACCACGTCTCATTACCTGGCAGTGAACTCCTCAAATAGCATTTACCATCATTACATCATGATAAGAACAAACGGCTGCATGACTGCATATATTCCTAAGCCCTGTACAATGACTCATGGTCAACTCCTTCCAGACCATGCAGTGATAAGTTCACGTCTTGCAGGAGCTATCACACATACCATTCCATGTCCACAGTCAGTCCCATCAGCCGGGGGCATATGCTGTGTCCGACATCCTTTATGGTCTCCCTCTGCGCTTGTACACCACAGCCTCTTGCACTGTTTCTGTATAAAACAGTTAAAAGCAACGTGAAGGAAGGGCAACATAGGACAGATAAGAGCGCATTGTGTATACAACTTATTACAGCTCATTAAATGTAGTCCCATAAAATGATTCAATATTAACAAAACTGTGAAATCCCCTCAGGGATTTATAAAGTTTTGATCTTAGGCTGAACTCACTTTTATAACTACCGGGGGGTGTCTCTACTGAGGGCCGCACAATTAGCTTAACTTGTTACTTTCCAGCTAGCAACCAACGTCAAATGAACATGACGGAGTCATAACCTGAAGGGAAGCTGCCCCCAACCTCTACACACAGACATAAGCGTACACCCCCACACACATACATCCCTTTAAGGATGTTCGACAATGTCAAGACACCTTGTTAAACCTGAACAAAGCTAATTGACTTGTAAAAAAGCTGTCAGTCACACAGGTTGCTTGTGAAAGCAGCGGGGGTTGTAGTGCGTGTGAGTTGATTCACCATAAAGGTGAAGCACCTGTATGACAGCATGCTCTACCTATACTTCAGACGTGGTAACAGTGACTCAGGTATGATGTCTAAACATGTTGCTTCAGACGTCTGAAAACTGGTCCAGATGGCAGAACACAGCACTACTATACAGTAATTATCTAAGGAACAAAAGTGTTTAGCATTTATATTAAGTTTGCATTAATTAATTCACGCAAAAAGTGGCTTATAATAATATAATTAATAATATATATCTAGATGTTCTTTTAGCAATATACATACAGTATACATTTAATGTAGAATGTAATTTTACAAATATACTTAGGCTTTTCTTTTGAGCTACTGTAAGTGAAACTCCTATTACTGTATGTATATAACAAAGTCCATCTTCAACAAGTCAGTTGTTCTAAATTTGTAAAAATGTGTTACTAAGTAAATAGAAAGCACAAATAACTTGGTGTGAAAAGCACTAGAGCAGTGAGGCGTCCCAGCCAAAGTGGTGTCAGATTCTAGAATACTACTGTTTATATTAATAACATGTACTGTACAGTATATTTCAAATGTAAATTTCAATAAAGGCCAGTTTACCATATATGGGCAGACTTGTGAACCAGGTCCAATCATTAGTTCACACTGTCTGTTGGCATTGTAGATTTGACCTGGTAGGAGGGTGGGCATCTCATACGTCCTGCTGACGGGCTCATCCAACAAACACTCTCCATAGCCGGTGCTAAATAAGAATATGTTTATACAAATCAAGTAAACAATACAAAGCAATGCACTAGAACATGTATCTACAGTATGTATCTACTGGATCTATAAATGGCCAAACAAGATCATTTGGAGTTATATTGTACCTTGATTCACTTTTCAGGAATATAGCACAAAACGCTTATTTATGAGAATTGCTCTCATTGGGCCCTTTATTATGTGAATGTTGTACCAAATAATGTAGCCACTAAGTGTATGAAAACATTATGAAAAGTTTAACAGTTTTGAAATGTTCCTCCAGAAATTTCGGGTCACAAAATTAACTCTACACACTTCCAAAACATGAATGACTATATAAGCCGTTGTTTTACATAAATAATATTAACTGCTAAAGTTTCAGATGAGAGTTAGGGCATCACAGTAATGTGACAGATGCCTGTTGCTCCCTGGTCCCCTACACTGGCAACAAAGGCACAGCTGGACTGCTACAGTATGTTCTGACTGACAGGCTTCCAGGTCAATAAAAGTCCCCAAAGCCTTAGTCAAACACCATTAGCTATCCTCATCAGCCTTCAAAGGGCTCCTTGCTCGTTTTGTTTACTTACTACGAGGTGAAAGAGGAAACCAGGGATGAGACCTGTAAAGATGTGTTAATAATAGTAGTTACGCATGTCTGCACTGCTCTTACACAATTTGTCCAGGATTCAAACCTGCATCAAACATGCTGCCTGCTGATGCATGTGATGATCCCAACAATAACCCAAGCTTATCCTGTCTTACAGTAACTGTTTAGTGCTTTTCTTCCTCTCCTCTTTCAATACTACATTTAATGTGAGTTTGCCTTGTACCAAGAGAAACATGCACAGGGGCCTAGCAGGAGGGAAATGGCTGTGCTCATACAATTGTCGGAGGATACCAATGAAGAAAGCTATGAACAAGCCTGTCAGGGAATCATAAAGATGGGTCCCATACTGAAGGCTCTTTCACCAGCTGGTCATCTGTCTAATCAGCATCTAAGCTAACAGGATCTTTATTAAACCAGGCTGAATATAAAGAAAGGGGAAGGTAAAATGTGGACAGTTTATGTTTTATAAGCCATCCTCGTTTTTTTAATAGGTTGGCTATATGGAGCTGGTATACTGGAGTAGTTGTAACTGTCCTCTGGTAATGCTTCCACACCTGGCAACCATTGTATACACAACTTCAAAGTGAGATTCCCTATTAACGGTCTTACAGCTATAGATGCGTTTTTGTCATATGACGCTTCGCAGAAATAGGTTCCAGGAAGATTAACGGACTTTCCCAGAGCTGGCAGTGGCAAAAGTGCTCTCGTGAATCACTTGTCTGACTGCTGAGGAGAGCTGAACGACACAGCACATCACTGCTAATAGTTTGATCAAACAAGCCAGTGCAGATTTGTTCCTGACATCATGTACCAATTGCTGGAGACTATATACTACTGTACCTAACAGAGGGTTCAGTTACATTCTGTATTCAATACATGTAAAAGAGAGAAAATGAAAAGTATACTTTCAGAGTTGCTGTACTTCACCATTTGTGAGGTTATGCTCATTCCTGTGTGGGGTTTAACATTGCAAAGCATGGAAAATGATAGGGCTTTGCCACTACTAATGATTATGTGGTTTTAACACCCAGCCTACACAACAATTAGTGGGTAGCAGCAGTCACAAATGTGCATTTTATGTTTTATATCGGGGCTTTGTGGCCTAAATCAAATGGCATAGAGCCAGGGACCGAATGAATGGCTGCTTTATGCGTTGGCTGACAACGTAATCACGCCACACCACACAGAGACACTTGTCATCAAGTCTCAGGTGTGGGGTTCAGCACACATTATTACAGTGATAGCAAGAGCAAGGCTTGAATGAGGGGAGCTTCTGAACAGGGAGAAAGAGTGTATTAAGAGGCTGCAGTGGCTTCCCAGCAAAAACAGGTTGCAGGCTGGCGTGCTATTCGTGGAGAATGGGCAGTCAAAAGAAAAACTTTGATATACTTGACCAGGTCAGCCCGCTGAGAATGGGTGGGGAAAGTGCTATTGTGGATCAATGCTTCCCATTGTTGGCTGGGGGCCGACTTCAAAAGCAGCCAGGCCTCACTTTCAAGGGCTTTTTCCCACCACTACGGTTCCCAGCTGAGAGAAAGAATGGCCTGAGTTTCACCTAACTTGTTTCTGGGTAACGCTCACATCACTGAATGAGTTCAAATGCATGTCTTTTCTGACTTATACCTGGAATAAACACTACTTTAATTCTATTCTATACCATCTCATCTAAAAAGTAATTATGTGAATGCAAACAATAGTGTCCATACCACCTCAGGGCTAACACCCACATTCAAAGCCAGGCCAGCTATTGTAAATGAAGCCTTACACTTGCACTATGATACATCTCCATACCTACACGGTTTATAAATATTGCTGTGGTTTAACCAATGCCCAGTCCCTAGAAAGTCCAGGTCATAAGTACTGATGCATGCCTCATCACACAGTACATAAACGGACAATCGGCGGATCACATACGCCCTGCACAGCCGACGCGGACCTTTTCAAATAATGAAGAGATTCATGGCGATGGCACTTGCCCTCGCCTGAATGTTCCATCCACTCATACTGTAGCTGAACTCTTCATGCGCTGGAAACTATGTGGTTCGTAACCGTAAAGCCCCCGTGCTAGGCGTCGCTTAGCGCTGGCTGCCCCTCCGACAGCCATCTGGTCAACAACGCAACCCTTTGTAAAGGCCTTTACAATCAACAGAGGACCACAGATCAAAGGGTCACATCCAGGGAAAAATCTAATTATAACTGACTTTTACCATCTTTAAGGGAAGCGCTTTCGCCACTGGGTTACATGATGGACCTGCTAAATGACTCATGGTTGCCCTGTGACACGGGTTCTATGGGAGTTTGCAAACTTTGCACTCTAATGACTGTTTGCCCAGCATCTTCAGAGCAGGGTTCTGGTTGAGTGGAGAGATTGAGGAGGGGCGGGTGGGATCAATTGCTCGGGTCAGCCAAGACTCCTGTTTGAGGAGACTCTCAAACAGGAAACACTGTGTCAACACCAGGCAATAACAACTCAACGCGTTTACATTGTGCTGACCTACACGGAACTGTAAGACACATTGTAGTTGTTGGTGTGTGGCGGTCACTGCGCTGCATGTTTAAATATGCATTAGGCAATCGTGGAGAACTTGCAATAACTGTAAAAGACTACATTTTACATACCACAATATATATATATCCATTCAGCATTCACAATTTCACCTGCTGGAGATTAGAGGTCATCATTAAGAACGGAAAACATGAATGATTGTTATTGCTAGGGACAGCTGTGAAACATGATTCATTTGTCGTTGTGTGTGTGCTTATTCTTGCCTATATTCAGCCCTTACATTACAACTTGTTTTGCTTTGCTTGAATATAAATCCAAGGTTACAAAACTGTTGGCCAATCAGCATCCAGAAGGATAACTCAGTTAGCTTTCTTGCTAGCAATTCTTTATACCTTTTTTTCTTTTGGCACAGCCACTACCACAGACGGAGATACTGTATTCCAAATATGGAGCTCGCAAAATCTGAATCGTCTGACCAGGCAAGCCTATTGCAACTAAGATAATCTGGCCAACGTTGGCATCCCTGATAGAAGGCAACAGTTGAGGCACACCCGCTACCTACTCCAAAAACTCTGTGATGTATTTGCGACTGCACTTGGACCAAGACCAGGGACTGGTGTCGTAGTTGAGCAGGGGAGCCATGACGTGGTACGGGTGCTTCATACCCGCCTCCCGGCACTTTGGGTTGTCGTCATGAGGCATGTTGAACCTGGTGGAGGACAGGGAGGGAGAGATGGATGAAGGGCAGCAGGAACACACACACACACATCTTAGAGGATCAGTCAGAGCTAGGAGGATAAATCTCAGAGGGTTTATAATCTCCCGTCTTACACAGGGTACCACTGCAACACCACCCCTGATGGCCTCACACACACATACTATAGGCCTCACTTATATGTCTCATATGCCTCATATATGTAGGACACACATATATGTGAATACTGTCTAAAACCTCTAGCAGGTTATGTGGAAATATGAAATGTAAGAAAAACCTCTGACATATAACTGTCTGTCAGACACCCTCCACCACTATTAATGCAGATCACCTCGAGAGGGTCAAAGGTGAAAGCTGTACATTCTTACAGGGCTTAAATCAAATCCCAAATGGAGCAATCGTCACTTTATGTAGGTCACGCCACATATTGCAGGCTGCCTCAATAGCCAATATAATATAATACAATATAATACACCACCAAGAATGTGTTTATTGAGGAGCACATGAGAATACTAAATAACTAGTCTGAGAAGAGGGCTTTCAGTTTGATTAGGCTGTTAATCAGAGAGTGTCGTGACTAGGCTTGGGTTTGGACAATGAATAGAGCCCATTTCGGGAAAAACTGTGAAATGCAGTTGCATTGTGTGTATCGCCACTCAACTGTTATTAATTGAAAAGCCACTCTCTTCTTTTTGAACTCACACTCACTGTCGCCCTGAATCATCAAAGCAAGACCAACACAGTCATCTGCCGTGAAATAAACAGCCGTTTGTAATACGAGGACCTGATTGGTCACAGCCATTCATGAAACCTGCATGGCGAGCGAATTTTTTGCAGACTTGGCATTGCACGACTAAACACTAAATGCTATTAAGCCTGATGTGTGTCACCTACTAGGAATCTAGCATGTTGATCCACACGGTGACCATTCGCACGTCACAAGTTCCTGCGGCCCTTTTAGGAGAATTGCCTTCTCATCCATTGGTCAAAAGCCCCTCTCTTATCTGTAGTGCTGTGTTCTAGAAGCGTTCCCAATGCATGACACTGAGGGCCCAATGGAGCAGAGCAGTGCCAACTGGCCATTCCAGCTGCCTGAACTTTAGCATGTGTTGGTTCCATTTTCCTATAGCCCAGCATGCTAAAATGCATAAAGCTGGGCGATGCATTATATATACTGTATACTGTATATTGTATATTCTGTGTGGCATTATACAGTACTTTATATGGATTCATGAATGGATCTGAACTTACAGTGTTTTATCATATACATAGCACCTCTGTTCTTACCCTGATGGACAGCCCTGCTGTGGAATCATCACACAAAATCACAAAGGTCTTCATATTAAAGATCGTTGTGACTTGATCATGTGACCAATGTCACTGATATGGATGCCTACAGTATTTCCCCATTCACACATGTGGCAACATTTACCTGTTGTGTAAACACTCCCTGAGAGAAAGGTATGTTATCTTATCATGGCCATTACAAACCAATTACGCAGTATACTGTAGCATGACGGCACCATGAGAGTTTGTTTACATATATTGCGATGTCATTATCGAGGTAATATTTGAAACTGCTAAGTCAGCTAAACCTCATCGTGTGACTATCAAACTCCTCTGAGTCTACTTAGTTTATTTAGCTGACATCTGAAAACTAGTGTATTTTGCTTAAAAATTAAGGCTGTTCTTTACCAGCACTACACAGCATTTACATGTTTAATGTTTAACTCCCAGGCCCATACAGTAAGGTATTAAGGCTGGCATGTCATTCAAATCCCAGTTTTTCACTTTATTATGCTTTGCACCTGCATCTCCTGCGCCCTACATCTGTTAAGATAAGAGGCCTTTTGTTAGTATAAGGGGCCAGGGTGGTCACGGAGGTGAAGCAGGACGGGTCTGAGAACGGGCTAGAGTGAGGCCGGTGGCTATAGTACTTACACATGGCCCAGCTCATGAGCTATGGTGAAGGAGGCACTGAGTCCATTTTCCTCACTGATGGAGCAGCTCCTGTATGGGTCACACATGGTTCCCAGCTCTGCCAAGCCTGGTAGGTCACACAGACAGACATGTAGACAGACACAAAGGCTCTGTGAAACATACACTGTAAAAAAAAAGAAAAAAAGTATTTCTTTAAAACTGTATTTCCCCAATAATTAATTATACTATTCTTTTTCTGTTTTTTAAAATCATAGAAAATAATATTTAGTTTACAAGAATATATTGTTTATTTAAATGTGTCATGTGATTTAACTAAATAATTATGTATAAATTGAATACATTAAATATATGTGTTTTAACTGCTTTTAAAGGACTCATTTAATGCTCCTTTTCACTTGTTGACACAGTTCCTTGACTTCTCAATGAATGTAGTTGACAAGCTTAGGTGAAAATACCACATAGTGTATGTGGAATAGCACATCATACAACATCTCCTTAGATAACGGTCTGATTTCAGTGACTGTTTTTAACAAGTCACTGCCCACCCTGCCCGACTTCCACGTAGCTGTGTTGACGTGAGGCTAGACTGTTTTACTGCTACTGTAGTACCGGTGCAGGCTACTCAACCGCGGTTTGAACATAGTTTTATGGGTTTTGGACCAGACCACATATGGTTTAATTTCAGGAGTGTTTTCAAGGTGTTAATATTGTGCATGAATTCTGCCTCGCCGTCCAGGCTACCGGTACAGTAAAGGATACAGGCGGCAGAATGTAGTTTATGATTGTGGTGTTACGTTTTGATAGCCAGCCATGTACTAAGAACATTATTTCATGAATGAAGGTTAAATTATACCATAGCACAACATCGCAGCCATCCTTGCTCGCTAAACAGCCATGTACCCATAAGCGTGTATTCATTAATGAAATAATGAAGGGTTACATGTTACCGCAGCCGTTCTTGCTGCTACAGGGATATGATAGATAGGTGGCTAGCTGCTAGCAACAACATAAAGTGATAACGTTAAATTTTTGTATGATACTCATGTATGAGGTACTGACCCAGATAAAAACATTATTACTCGCGCTACCAAAAACGGCAGCCCGTTTCCGGCAGGGGATACAATGTTGGTATGACACGCGAGTGCGTCTTTATCAATGAGCAATGTTTAGTTTAAGTAAATCAACACATTATTTAAGCAGCCTATTTCTAATCCATTAACGGTTGAGCCTATATTAATGTAATGTAGTTATTGATGAGCACATCACTCTTGATAATATGTCTGATCTGCAGACTCAACTTGTTTATGCTATAGCCTGCAGTTATCATGAAATAGATTTACAGATTTGGTCATCTGCAAATGTTGAACATTAAACTTTTACTTAGTTTTTGTACTGGCGATCAACATCAGTTCCTTGCCTTGCATATTTCAGTGATACTACGCAGCTGGCCATATCCTCATAGGGGCGTTACCAAACAAACTGTGTGCTGTAATCTACCCAAAAAATGCACGTTTCTCTCATTCACCTGTTTCCCCGCCCCTCTCCCTTTTAAGACAATACAGACGAGGAAGACCACAGTCCACTTTAAAGGCTTACTACTTCACCGTGTCACATCGACATTGCTAATTCCAGTACTAGAAATACTTGGTTTTCATGGAATGTGCCCTTTAAATGACAATTTAACTGAACTATCTGTAAATAAAAATATGTATGTCCCTTTTACACTATTGACTGAGCGGCCAATCATGGGCCACAACCGGGGCGTGGCTTCTGCATTTAGTGTCAAACCATTAGGGAAAACCAGCTCAAGAGTAGTAGGGATTCACAAGTCAACACATCAAGTTATTTTACTGCAACCCTACAGGTGCATCATGTCAGTAAATCTCCCCACCAGAACATTTTACATTTTTGTTGGTGTTTACATAGTGAATATGAAGTCCTGGCCCTGGGTGGATTTTACAAATATGGCTTTCGATGTGAAAAGCTGTCTAAATGAATGCGAGATCTTTGTAGGACTCCTTGTCAAGTTTTATATGTGAATGGCCCTACATTTATGTTTTAATATAATAACAGTAATTATCTGTACTAAAACATTTATAAAAGTAATTATTCCGATTTTTTAAGGGTTATGACTGTATTCTTACAAGGAATTACACATATGTTTCTTGTACAAAATACAGAAAAGTATGTTAATCGACAGAATTGCTGTTTTGTTTTACAGTTTTCTATCTTTTTAATACAGTATTTTCCCGTTTTTTTTTTTTTAGTTTTCTATTTTTTTAAATAACCGTTGCTGCCAGACAATTGATATTTCTTTATACAATGCAGCTTTGTTTAAAAAGCATGTAACCTGCATTTTATAGGTGATTAAGCCATCATGTTCCGTAAAAATAGATTAGCATCTCCACTGACTCGCTCTTCCCCTTTTCTACCACTCAGTTCTGTCACCGTAATATTATTAGCTGACAACTAGCCATAAACTCAGCGCACCTCGGTTTATGATCTGCGCTTAATGGAGTGGAAAGTTAATGGAATGGAACCGTGGGTGGACTCATTTATGAAATGAACAAGGTGAAAGTTTACCTAATGTGTCACACTTATGTTTCGCTCGGCAGATGTCTTCCCTGAAACAGAGCGGAAAGGCATTTCTTACATTTCTTACACTTGATCCCAAACGAAGCCCAATTACAATTAGAAATACAGACACACACAAACACTGACAAAGAATTAAAAAAATATTTTTTTTCAATATATTTTAAAGAAAATAAAAATATTAAAAACTCAGATACGTTTGTTGCAGTGCAACATAATTTGCTGTCACACTGAGTGAGATTAGCCTGCCATGCCTGGTGATGAGGAGGGCAGTGTCGTGATGGGAAGGATCGCTGTCATCTGGAACATTCTGTCCCTGCTGCCAGACACAGAAATTGTGCAGGGTCGTGGCGGCGTTGAAGTTCACAGCGGGCCCTTCCTGTGCGGGGCGACAGGTGAATCACTGCAGTGAATTACTGAGCACTTCCTTTGTGTGTTGTGTCTACCGTACACGCTTCCATTGTGTTATACCAGAGACACAATAGAGATAGAGGAGACAGGCCACTTAGAGAATTCTGAATGGAGCTCTATGGGAGAATTCTGTTATGGCAAATATGGCAGTTGGATGTCCCTGATGGAGGGGTTCAGGATGGGTTCAGGATGGGTCCAGTTGAAGTTTTGCAACTTGCGAACAAGAGTGGAAGAGGTGGATAATATAATACATATGCACACAGCAGCTATATAAGGTTAAAATTAGACATGGTTTTGTTAGTTTTGTACAGTGAGTTAACTAACTTCAAGCTCAAATTAAAACAATATCCCTCCACGGGCCTCTGCGGCACCGCTCCACACATCGAAGCGCATTGTAAAGCAAAGCGCAGTACTAGGGCATTGTGTTCGCCACTTTGTGTTGCTATTTACGGAGTCAGGGCTGTGTGGAAGTATCCAAGTTGTTTTCAATACACATAAAGAATGGAAAGCCACCAAAATGCGAGGAGATGTGAATTAACTTGCAATTAACTTGCAATAACTTGCTGGCTATACATTTAAACTATTTTTTTAAAAGAGATTTTGCATACATTGACATGTATTGAAAGTAAAGTTATGGCTCTCTCTCTCCCCATTAATTTCAATACAGTCTTTCTAATAACTGCCCGGAGGCGTTTCAAATGGCTGTGGCAAGATTTGAGTATAAAGACTTTGGTTATACCGTTTCAACACATCTATGCATGAGAGGATTTACTATAGGTGGAGGGGTAGAGAACAGTGTGCGCCTTGGAAAACTGTGAGAGGAGCGGCAGAGAGGACTGCCAGCCAGTGTTGCAAATGCAATATGCAAATGAAATTATGCAAAACAAAATTTTGTATAGCTGCATTCAACCGCAATAGAGGAATTCCAGACATGAGATCAAAAATGTTCACATGCAAGGCTGTCAAGACGTCCTCATGTTCAATGGAATTTAATATAGTTTCACCTTAGCTACATGGCAAAGCCGAGTTCCACAAGCCTCATCAGTTCTTATTTGCAGGTGGCAAGCTAAACAACACACCTTTTCTTTTTTATTTTTTGCATGAGCCTTCTTTGAGACTTTGAGACTGACAAGGCATGCAGTGTCCTCTAAAATAGAGACCAATAGAGACCAGAGGCCCCAAAGTCCAGACCAGGGACACCTGTCCGTGACGTCAGCCATACTGGAGCACTGGCTCTCACCTGTTCGTTGTGGATGACGACTAGCTTGACTATCATGATGTTGATCAGGTTTCCTACAGTGGGGTCCCTGTACACCGCCGCTACCTGTAACAAGAGAATACACACAGACAAAACGATGCAAACCTCCTCCAACCTAAAACGACGCATATTAAGAGAGAGAGAAAGAGAAAGTCTGTTTATCAGCAGAAAAACACTACCGCTGTGCTAGTTCAACTGAATTTAATCAAAGTAGTAGAGCTTTTTTGAAGTGAAAATAGAGAACGGCTGTAATATGGGCATCACTTCAATAGTTTACATTTAATTAACTGGGTATTACAATTCCTCAGCAGGTCTTACAAGATGTGACCCAGCAACACACCAGTACTCCACTCGTTTGTCCCATTGGGTCAGTGGGCTCCTGGAGCGATGGCTGATCTACTGGTGGTGGCTCATTAGCAAACATTTAGTAGAGCTGAGCCCCCTGAAATGGCTTGAGCTTGAGCCAGGACATTGCATGTCATGTCACCCCATATTATCTGTGTGTGTCTATGCCACAGCATCATGGGATCAAAGAGACAGAAATGAGATGGCATAGAGTCTGCCTTGAACCGCACACACAACAAGGTAGCCACTAACAAGCACTGGGGCCCAGGAAGAATGTACACACACGCACACTTTCTCACACCGCTCTATCTCCGTCTGTTCTAATTGCAATGCAGCAAAACATGACATCATCATATCAGAGAACTAACAAGCCTTCCATTAGCCTCCCTCACTGGCATGCCGTCACCATGCCAACACTGGATCAGACTTGGCTTGCCAGGTCGGCCTAAAAAGGCTCAGTCTGCTTTTTGTTTTTATTGAAGGGAGGGAAGAGCGCATACGTACGTGTGTGTGTGTGCGTGTGTGTGGGTGTGCGTGTGTGTGTGTGTGCGTGTGTGTGTGCGTGCATTTGTCCCTGCCTTCCGACTTGGCAAGAAAATGTTAACATTTTGCTGAAGGGTGCTTAGGTAGGGTATTGAACCCATGACATTTCAGCTGGGACTCCAACACCTTAACCACAAAGCTTATCCTGTAGAAATGAATACACATGGCCCTGGTATTGTCATTTGTGTTTATAATTGGCAATCCTCAGGAAAATATATATTGCGTTGGTCTAATGCTCTATGAGTCTGACCTGAGAGCAGAGATGCAACAGAAGCCTATATTACCGAGAGCCATGCATGTCTAAAGAGGTGGAACTACAGTTCCCATGACACACAGAACCCAATTACACACAAACTGCATTAGTTTAAGTGAAGCAGTTTGGTCATTGTGGAGGGACAATAATAGGGTCACGTCAGAGACTCACTCAACACAGTAGTTGTAACCGTTACCATACATATACCTGGCTTTTCTGTATAGTTATGAAGCACACAAAGCAAAGCACAATCATCAATCAATTCTCTCGAACAAGTAATTTTGAGAAACGTTATTTTACTTACTACTGACATGATTGTTAGGATGTAGTGCTCTAGGTTCTGCCCGTGGTGCCGCGCCATTTTGGCATCCGCCGTCACCATCAGCTCCACATAGCGGGGGTAGGAGAGGAAACGCTTGCGCCTGGTCGGCGCTCTGTGGTGTCGACTCGAGTTGACGCGTGCGTGACCTTCTACTGTGGCTTTAACCGTGTCCAGGGTCTCTCCCATGCTTCTGCCACTCTCAAAACGGACTGGTTTCTTCATCTTGTTCTCTGTGTTATTAAAATACATACATTTTATTCGACATAATAAAGAGAGAACAGGCATTTCAGCTCTTATACTGGATGGTCGTACAGTAGATTTAAGACTACTGTTACACAAATACCTCCATGAAAGTATTTTATTGATCCCTGAGGAAAAATATAGAGACAACTGTAGATATACAGTATAACTTTATGATTTTACGGCATGAGGGAGCGTGGTGCATTTACTGTTTCATCCTAGCCACATTCCAATTACATAACTGTAGCGGACAAGACTTTTGATGAAGCTCTGCGATAAAGGTATACATCATTCCTGTAAAGAACAGTTGTACCAAATGCCACAGGTGAGCATTGAGCGTATGCAGTCAGAACTCACATACAAATGCCACAATGGCAATACTAATCAATCACAGGACTCACAACAGGATACAAAATAACCTTTACTCCACCAGAAGACCACTGTGAACCAACCCCCCCCACACACACACACACACACACACATACACACACACCGGAAACCTTCAATTTATGAGTCAAGGGTGACCATCTTTAATGACACCCTGAGACAGAAGAAGGAAAGCCATTAGTTGACACATGGTCAACTGTCTTTGCAGCCAACTTCTTTTGCTTCTAAATGGTGCTCAGCTGAAATGCACATGTCTAGAAAAGATGACGGGGCTTTGAGCTGCACTATGAATTCCTTCACCGTGACCATGAAAAAGAGAGGATCACTAGAAACAGTGCCTTAAGGGCAACAGTAAGAGCTCAGGGGAGCCATGGGTGGATTTAGCACATAATAACCCACCCTAATGCTTAAACACTAATGGGTGTTAGCTAGAGTAAACAGTATTTAAAGTGGTGGTGTGTTAGATAGTGTTTTGGCCTGGGTATTTCTAAACAATGTGAATACATTATTCCTAACAGAGTTAGCAGTTGGATATGAACACATCCACATTATTATCAAGTGTGTTATGGAGACCTGGCCAATAACTAAGATAACATAAGATATAATATATAAGATAGAAGATACGATATATAGACATTATTGTTCTGAAGGAAAAATGTATTGGACACATACAGAATCTGATGTAAAAATACAAATAACACGTACTATAGACGCTCACCCATACCCATACTTGTATACATGCGCACACACAATTCATGCATAGATTGCATGCACCTACAAATTGCACACTAACCATTGTAGAAAATCCTTGTTGTTAAAATGCTCAACATAATACAGTATGTGTGCAGTATGAGTAAAGCAGACGTCAATATACACTCATCATGAAATGTATACTGAATAAAAACAAACATTCTCTCCCATCCATTGTTTATTAGTTGAAGTAAAATATGTATGACTTCTTCTACATCCATCCATCCATCCATCTTCTCCCGCTTATCCGGAGTCGGGTCGCGGGGGCAGCAGCTTCAGTAAGGGACC